>MU228288.1:1245736-1263012 GCA_018584345.1 Thuja plicata | reverse complement strand
TCCCTAGCTAAGAGGGAGTGTTAATGTTTGTAGCTTGAGTCGTATGATCATTTAGAATACATATAATACTTTGATATTGATTAATAATAATATATTGTATTTGTATATATACATATATATGTGTGTGTGTGTGATATATATGTTATTATATATCTATATTATTATTAAAACATATATTATGCAAACTTATATTATTCCAATATATGATTGATTAATGAAACATTAACAATTACAATGAATAGACATGTCCCATGAAGGGACATGTCTCTCCTAGCCTCTTTGACAATATAAATGAAAGAGAGATTGATGCATTTGAAAAACACATACAATATACAACATATAGTGCTATTACATTTGTAGCTATCTTAAAAGTTTAACAAAAACATCATGAATGCGAGCTAATCTAGGTGGCAATGCAAGATGGTAAGCAATCGGTCCTATCCTCTTGAGAATCTCAAAAGGGCCTACAAAATGAGGTGCCAACTTTGAACCCTTTCCATAATAGATCAGACTCTTCCGTGGTTGCACTCTCAAGAATACCCTATTACCAACTACGAACTGTCTATCCACCCTATGAGCATCTGCATACTTCTTCTGTCTATCCTGGGCTGTGAGAAAATGCTCTCAAATGCGGTCTACTTGCTGCTCCATATCCCGAAGCATCTCAGGACCTAGTAGAATGCAGTCCTCTAGCCTATCCCAACTCAAAGGTGTATGACAAGGATGACCATACAATACCTGAAAAGGTGACATACCAATGGAGCTATGATAACCATTGTGTTAGTCCAAATCTTGATCTTTGCCATTAATGTTCCTTTTTCAGAGTCGCCTTGTTATTTTTGTGGATCTCAAGCTGCCTAAAACCCTCATGTTTAAAATCCCAGTGAAAGGACCTCCCCTATGTTTCACCATTGCTTGTTAAAAAGAAAAAAATCTTTTGCTAACGTGTCTTTTGAACAGGTTTGAACAGGTTTGAATAGGTTTGAACAACTATGAATAGCCTTGAACTCGGTTCAAGAGTGTTCAAGGGTGTTCAAGCTCGTTCATTTTTTTTATGAAGCGGAAGCAGGTAATTAGCGTTCACACTAAAGGAGTTGTTTCATGATCACAAGCTACAGAACTTTGGTCGATCAAGGGTGGAAGGATATCGGTTAAGTAATTTGGCTCTTTGTACCAAAGTGTGGGCAGGATACTAAGGAATAGGCTTGAACAATGGTGAACACATACGAACATCCTTGAACTTGGTTCAAGAGTGTTCAAGAGTGTTCAAGGGTGTTCAAGGATCTTAAAAAAGTGACATGTGGTATAAACCAAGGACAACCACCGTCTTTTCAAATGTGGACCCCACTTAGGTAAGGCTTTTAATGAAGAGATCTTTTGGCGGCGGTTAAGTCATGTCTGAGTTGTTGAATTAATGAGGAATTCATGTTGATTGAGCCTAATTTCAAAAGACTTCTGGATACTGAAGAGGTAGATGTTGATTGGTCAAAGGAGGAAGAAGATGACAATAAAAGCAGAACACAACATGTTCTCAAATTAACTGAGAAATGGCTACAAGCAAAAAAAGAGCAGTCTAGTCCTAAAATGACTGGAATTAAATATTCAATTTTATTTTCTCCCCCCTTTGTTTCTAATATGCCTAAAACATCTGGTAATGTAGGTTCATCTGATAAGTAGCAGAAGAAAGAATCTAAAAAGAAGTCTGTTGTGGAGCTTTCATCTATGGTCTCTCCTCAATGTATCACTAGGTCACGCTCCCGATCACAAAAGAAGGTGAAGATGACTCAAGAGCAGACAAAGACAGTTAATCTGGAAGATGACAAGTTTGGAGACTTGAATTATCAAATTGGGGATGATGACCAAATCGGGAAAGATATTTTTGATCTCAAAGATGTAACCCTAGATTTGATGGATACTCCTGTTAAAGTTGGTCCTCAACCAGCAACAACCAGTGACACACCCAAATGGTTAACTTCTTCAGTTAAGAAGGAGCGGGGTCTGATTCTTGTGTCAATACCAGTGCAAGATATTGTGAGTAAATATGCTCAGAAAACCCCTAAAGCCAAGAAGGTGAAAAGCACAACATGCATGTTTGGTGATGTTAAAATTGGGAAGTGGACAGCCGAGGTTGCTACTTACAGGCCTAAGGAAGAGAAGCAAGATGTGGCGGTTGAGGATTTTGAAGTAACCAAAATTGAGTTGGGAACAATGGACAAAGTTGGGAAAAACCACCTATTCAAAGAAACATCCCAACAAATGCTAATTACATCGATGCAGGATAGCAAAGAGAAGAAAGAGTTGAAACAGACCATTGTTTCACTTTCTTAGTTTATTAATGCATTCTATAACTTTGATGCTACCCCGTTGTCTAAATCTTCTCAAGTGTTTGATCCCAATTCTGAAGAAAGTAAGACTCTACTGAATCAAGTTTAAAGGGGATGGACTTTAGTTTCTTCAATTGATGAATGGATGGCTCAAGTGCTAAATAATGGCAAGCAATATATTAAAGATTCACATTCGATTCTTCATAACATTGAGACAATGATAAGAGAGTTGCAGGCTCACCGTCAAGTATGGGGTACATATGAAGAAAAATGGGTATCAGCAATGACCAAATTTATGGAAATTAAAAGGCATAGCTTTAATAAATTCTATGTAGAAAAGTCGCTAAAGGGTGCTGAGGAGTCTCACTTCTTCATTCTTAGGAAAAATATCAGCTGGCATATTGCTCTGATAAGAAGTGCCATTACAAAGAATAAAGAATATGAAGCTGAAGCTAAGAAGATCCAAAAGGCTGACCTAATAGAGTTAAAAGTGATTAATTTCACTTATACCTACCCCTCTATCTTTGGCGAACAAGAACTGAAAGGTGCTTTGAATTCTTTTGACTCAGCCATTAAAACTATCAGAGAAAAGATTCATCCCAAGGCCTCTAATTTGACCCAGATAGCAAGGATTGAATCCATGCTTTATTTGTGTGTTGATCAGTTATCCAATGTTACTAAGAAGGTGAAGAAGCTGAGCTGGAACAAAGATGCCTCTATGCCCTGAATAGTGAACTCTAAAATCCTACATCTATCACTTGCAAAGGAACTAGTTCAAGCATGCAAAGAATGGAAGCCGACTCAATCATTTACCAATGAAGAATGAAGTCCAGCGATAAGAGAGGATCGTGCCATAGATAAGGAGCATGATTCGGTCATCTAGTTTCCCTTTTTACTATGTTATCATACTAAACTTTAAGGAAATGTGTCCTCTTTCTGATGAATTAGTTACTTAACTGTTTGCCCGAGAGGCTGTGTTTTTCGGGAGGCCTCTCGGTGCCTTGTTGCTATTTATTTTGGCTACTAAAACTTTTAAACGGTTCGAAAAAACTTTGGATTGATATAAATAGTTTTTTTTGATAATTATAGTTCAGATGGTGAATGTTATGAACAGAATAGATTTCAGACAATTATCTGTGTAGTAATTTATGAAGTATATGACAGGAAGGTTATTGAATCTGCATTGTTTATGATCTAGAGCAAGGTGTCCTGTGTCGGCATATTTTATATCTTTGTTAGCTGTTGCATGATATCTAAATCTTGAATTTTATCTATTATCTATTATCTGAAGTCAAAAAATTTTTTATTTATGTTGTTCATGAAATGTCATTGCGGAAGTGATTGTGTTTCCTTCCTATTCATTATCCAGTTATATTTATTTCATAGTTGATTAAAAGCATATCATCAAAGAATGATATTGCTGCCTTTATAAGCTTTCTAGTTAAAAGCTAACCAATTAAATCACTATCTCATTTCATTGAATATCATATTAGGGAGCTGTACCTATTATAAAATTCAGAGGGAAGTGATCAGAAAAGACACTTACCCAACTGTTAGAAGTAGTTTGTTTTTTAAGGGTGATAGAGTAAACTTAAAAGGTTATTTGTAGAAAGACAAATCTGTTCACTAACAGATTTTTGGTGACTCTACTGGGTAGTACTTACGGTGTAGACCTATGTTTTAATGCTCTATTTTATGAACAAGTTATGGTCCTACCAGCTGTGATAATACCCAATTTGGAGGAGTAGCCTCCTTTTATTCAACCAGACCTTAGTTTTCAAAGCACTCAAGAGGATATCATTTCTGATTTGAACACTGTCGCTTGGAGTTTAAAGACTAGCTATCACCAGTATCAACAAGTTCTCCTAGTTTTAGAAGAAGAGGAAGATATAGGAGAGTGGTTGAGAGGACTCCTGATCACCCAGGAGACACAAGTTGTTGATAGAATTTCTCAGAGGTAATAAGATAGAATAATTATGGATTCTTGACCTTACCCTAGGTCTTAGAGGAAGGAGGGTATTTTTGATACTTTCTTTGAAAGCTTGCAAAATCTTCATTTTTCCTCCTCTTCCATCTTAAGACCCAAAGAAAAAAGTAGACCTTCTTCTCCTCCTAAAACTGCTCCCTATTCTTCTTCGTCCTCTAGTGTTTGGAAAGCTTTAACTTTGTCTAGTATTCAAGCACCACCTCTAGTTACAATCTTTCCAAGTGCAGTTATGGCTCAGCCATGGGGTGCAGATATTGGTCCTTTAAATTTGGGAGCTCATCATCCTCTCCCTAAAGGTATTAAAGAAGTCTTACCTAAGTTTTCTAGAGATGGAAAAGTTTCGGTAGATGAGCACTTGAATGCATTCAATGTAGCTACTGCCGTTCCGGCAGTACAAAATGAAGATGTAGCAGTAAGACTCTTCGCTCAATCTCTCTCAGAAGGGGCTATGGAATGGTTTGGCCATTTTCCAACTGGATCAATCACAAATTGGAAAACCATGAAGACAACATTCGAAGGGCATTTTAAAGGGGCTGATGATGAACATTCGTTGCTAGCACAATTAACACAAATGAAGAAAGAGATTCATGAGCCCATGAGAGATTATGTGGCAAGATACAACAAAGTTATCCATAGAATCCCTGTTTCCAAAAGACCAACCCCTAAAAACCAGTAGTGTTTCTTCGTAAATTCTATGCCCTTGGACATAGGATTTTACTTAAGAAGGAGTAGGGCCAAATGATTTAGCTATTGCCCAAGAACAGGCTACTGAGTTAGAAGATGATCTTATTATAGCTGGGAAATGGAGAAAAGATGTTTAGATTTCTCATTCTCAACCTTCTACTTCAACTCCTATAGATCTAGTCGTTCAAAGACTATTGAATGATGTAATCACCTTGAAAAGACAATTACCAAAACAAGGATCTTCATTCCCTTCTACTTATCAAGATATCAGTCAAAAGTAGCCTAATCAATGGCACAATAAAACTCCTTAGTTGCCTTCTACTCAACCAAGATTGTCTATAGAAGCTTCACCAAAAGAAGTTGTCGTGTGTTCCTTTCATCTAACAACAGATCATGATGGTAATTCTTTCCCTGATATGCAAAGACATGTACAAATGGGGGCCACTAAAGATGTGTTAGGAGAATGTACTATGGAAGAGTTCCCTCAAGATAGACCTGGCGACTCTGGTTCATAATTTTTAGAATACGAATCTGACTCAGAAAGAGGAGATATTCTAGTCACTCTTGGGGATCCTGCTTGTGCTATGCTTACTTGAAATCAAAAGTTTTCAAAGAACACTTCAACTCCACCAAATCTTGTCCATAAGACTCGAGATCTTGTAGGTAATGCTTCTTCTTCTAGTCTTTTGAATCCTGATGTTAAGGTTGTGCAAAAAGTTTCCGGCTTGTCTTCTTTTGATATTGTAGAATTTTGCAAGTCTTCTGCTATTCAAATCTCCCCTGCAAAATATCTGAGGTTAAACCCCAAAGAACTAGACAAATTGGTCAAATATGTGAAAGGTGACCTTTTGGACTTGTCACAATCTAACCAATGTACTGTTGACCCAAATGATCATCCAGTCGATATTCCTGTAGTTATTTCACCGCTTGTCATGAATCAAAGTGACACTGCTGTCACTCCTACTCCTGAAGTGAAATGTGAATTTGATGAAACTAGGAAACCTGACCCCTTTTATATTTCCCTACTCCTAAATGGCCTTAAATTGAGTAACTGCATTATAGATTTGGGGGCCTCTCATAAAATTATGCCCTCATCTATAGCCAAGGATTTAGGCTTAACCATGACCAAAACCTTTGGGAGGTGCTATTATATGGATGGAAAACAAGTGCCCTTAATTGGTCAAGTTAAAGATGCTCAAGCTGTTTTAGCAGCCTATCCTGATAAGAGACTCAAACTAACTATTTTAGTAGCAGACATACTTGCAAGTTATGGTATGCTCTTGATTAGAACTTTCTATAGAGACATGGGTGGGGAAATAAAGATGGATTGGTCAGAAGCCATTATCCCTATCAGGAAGAAAAAGGTCAAACTAGAACCTGAAGCCAAGAACAAATACACTGTAATTCCATCTGATGATCCTAAGGCACAAATTTTATTTGAAGACTGTGAATTTGGTAATTACATGATTTTCTCAGATGAAGCCCCTCCTGTCTGTGAACATCCTAGTGGAAATGAGCAAATTTGGTTGATGAAATTTAATGGTAGTTGCGCTACTGCGGGTTTTGGAGCCGGTGTTGTTTTTAAAGGACCTGATGATCAATATATCCCTTTTTCTTACATACTGGATTTTAAAAATACCAATAATACCATCAAATATGAGGCTCTTTTTTTAGGGCTACAAGAAGCCAAAGCATTGGGATTAAAAGCACTTGTTGTGAAAGGTGATGCTGAGCTTATCGTCAAACAAGTAAAGGGTCATTTTTCAGTTAAAAATAAGCGTTTGAAGCATTACAAAAATTTGGTATGTGACGAAATGGATTATTTTGAAGCCTATTCCATAGAAGCTATTCCCAGGAGTCTCAATACAAGGGCTGATTCCCTAGCCATATCAGCATCTCTACTCCTCCCTCACCTAAATTTCAAAACAGGAACATATAGGGTTGAGATGATATATAGACCAACTGTCCTAGATAACATTGAACACCTGCAAGTTTTTGAAGATGATTCTCAGATAAAGGATTTTATGGCGTGTGTAGAAGCTTTCTCTTCTATGTACTTTGAAGGAATGAATGAAGATGGTGGAGGGTCAAATCCTGAATTCTTACCAGAAGAAGAGTTTGTCCAGTTGAAGAGCAATAAAATTCCCAAATGTTTGGTTTCCTTAGAGAACTTGTTTTCTCAAAAGGACGATAGTTTCATTTCAAGGAAAAATTCTCAATCAGATGTGCAAAAGGAATATGACAAGGTGAACATTGGCACTGTGGTTGAACCCAAGTGGATTTCTATAGGTAAAAATTTGTCTGCCCAAGAAAAGAAAAACTTTCAGATCCTGTTAATAGCATACACTGATGTTTTTGCTTGGGATTATAGTGATCTTAAAGATTTTCAGAAAGGGAAATTTAGTCATCACATCCCTCTCAAGCCTGAATCAAAGCCTTTTAGCCAAAAGATTCGTAGTTACAATCCTAAGGTCTTTGAAGTAATATTAAAGGACTTTGACAAGATGCTAAAAGCCAGAATCATCTACCCTATTCACCATTCAACCTGGATTGCGAATATTGTCCCTGTCAGAAAAAAGAATGGTGAAATAAGAATCTGTGTAGACTTTAGGAATTTAAATTAGGCCAGTCTGAAAGATAATTATGCCCTACCCAAAATGGAACATGTATTACAGGTAGTTGTAGGGTCAGAAATGATGTCTCTTCTTGATGGTTTCTCTAGATATAATCAAGTAAGTGTAGCTGATGATGATAAACATAAGACTGCTTTTACTACACCATGGGGAACTTTTGCTTACAATAGGACGCCCTTTGGCCTGATCAATGTAGGGGCAACTTTTCAAAGGGCAATGGATTCTTCTTTTTCTGATTTGAAAAATAGAATTATAGTAATTTACCTTGATGATTTAACTTTGTACTCTAAAAGAAGGAAACATCATATTCAGGATCTTAAATCAGTTCTGCAGAGATGTAGAGATCATGGCATATCTCTTAATCCTAAAAAATCAGTTTTTGGTGTGACTGAGGGAAAATTATTGGGACATATCGTATCCAAAGAAGGAATTAGGATCGATCCTGAAAGAGTAAAGGATATTCAATAGATTAGTCTACCTTCAACAAGGACAGGAGTCAAATATTTCTTCGGTCAGATTAACTTTTTGAGAGCTTTTGTCCCAGATTTTTCTAAGTTAACAAGGCACATAGTGGGAATGATGAGTAAAAAGTATCCCTTTAAGTGGACATAAGAAGGTAGAAAGGCTTTTGGAGAAATTAAGATAGCTGTGGCCAATGCCCAATCTCTAGTTTACCTAGATTACAAAAAAGATTTTATCATTTATTGTTACGCTTCTGATCACACACTGTCTGAAATTATAACTCAGAAATATGTTTAAGGAAATGAAGCTCCCATCACTTTCATGAGTACACCTATAAAAAATCATGAACTAAAGTACTCCCCCATCGAAAAACAAGCCTTTGCTGTGGTGAAATCGGTTAAGCAGTTCAGATTTTACATCCTCCATTCTCATTCTATAGTGTTTGTCCCTGATTCAGCAGTGAAGGCACTACTCACCCTATAAGAAATAGCCATGAACAAAAGAGCAGCATGGGTGACAAATATTTAGGAATATGATTTGATAATCAAACCCACTAAACTGGTCAGAGGCAGAGGTCTGTGTAAATTTATTGTAGAAAATGTTAGTCATCCTGAAAATTCAGAATCTAAAATATCTCAAGTATTATTGGTTAGTCTAATAGATTCTTGGTTTTGTGACATTGCCTATTTCCTAACTTATGGAGAATGTCCACAAAGGCTGTCACCTAAAGAAAGATGAAATATGAGGCTACAAGCTGCAAAGTATGTAATATGGCAAGGTGTGCTGTATAAAAGGGGTATGGATGGTACATTTCTAAGATGTGTGGATAAAAGTCAGCAATTGCAGTTGCTCAAAACCTTTCATGAAGAGGCCTGTGGAGGCCATTTCTCATCTACCATAACGACATTTAAAATTCTTCAAAATTGTTTTTATTGGCCAGGTATGTTCAAAGATGCCTATGCATTCATCAGGAATTGTGAAAAATGTCAATTATTTTTTGGAAGACCTCAATTAGCTGCTTTACCTTTAAGACCAGTTGTGGTGAGTGAACCATTCAAGCAATGGGGTATTGATTTTATAGGCCCTGTCAGTCCTCAGTCAAGTGTAGGTCACATTTATATCCTAACAGTGATTGAATACTTCACTAAGTGGGTCGAGGCTATTCCAACCAAAAAGGATAATTCCCAAGTAGTTTATGATTTCTTAAAATATAACATCTTGGTGCATTTTGGAGTACCCCAAAAGATTGTAGCAGATAATGCCACTTATTTCTCTTCGCAGGAGATTTCCCTTTTCTGTTTTGATCACAATATCTCTCTAGCTCATTTGTCCGATTATTTCCCCCAAGGAAATGGACAGGCTGAGTCAAGTAATAAAAACCTGATAATGATCATGAAAAAGCTAGTAGATGATAGTGGCAAAAATTGGCATAAGAATATTTTTGAAGCCCTTTGGGCTGATAGAATTATGCCTAAAAGAGCAATCAGTATGGCACCCTTTGAGTTGGTGTATGGAATTGGGGCACAAGTATCAGTTCCTCTGGAACTCTCCGCAGCTAAGATGCAAATGGCCATTGAGGATAAAACTTTCAAAGACTCCTTGGAGAAAATAATTATGTATTTGCATAAACTAGAAGAATAAAGAGAAGCTCTAGTAGATAAGATTACTGAGCATCAAGCTAGACTGAAGAGCATTTTTGACAGGAAAGCAAGACCCAGAAGTTTTCTGAAAGGAGATAAAGTTTTTCTATGGGACAAAAGAAAGGCTCCTAAAGGCGCCCATAGTAAGTTTGAATCACTGTGGAAAGGGCCCTTTGTTATCACTGAAGAGTTGGGAATGAATTCTTTTAAGTTGGCTTATCCAGATGCGACGATCTTACCATTTTATTATAATGGGCAAGATCTTAAATTGCTGAAACTTTAGTCTCAGTCTCTATGTCCTGCTATATATATTAGGTTAGGTTCCTTTATGTTTTGTGTGTCTTTCCTTTCTTGCAATTTTTCTGAGCCCTTTTTGTAGCAGTTTGTGAAACCAGAGTATTTGAGTTCTCTGGATTTTGGTAAAAGCCAGTCCCCAGTTAGAGCCGATGTTAGTCCAAATCTTGATCTTTGCCCTTAATGTTCCTTTTTCAGAGTTGCCTTGTTATTTTTGTGGATCTCAAGCTGCCTAAAACCCTCATGTTTAAAATCCCAGCAAAAGGGCCTCTCCTATGTTTCACTGTTGCTTGTTAAAAAGACAAAAAATATTTTGCTAACGTGTCTTTTGAACAGGTTTGAACAGGTTTCAACAACTATGAATAGCCTTGAAGTCGGTTCAAGAGTGTTCAAGGGTGTTCAAGCTCGTTCATTTTTTTTATGAAGCGGAAGCGGGTAATTAGCGTTCACGCTAAAGGAGGTGTTTCATGATCACAAGCTACAGAACTTTGGTCGATCAAGGGTGGAAGGCTATCAGTTAAGTAATTTGGCTCTTTGTACCAAAGTGTGGGCGGGATACTAAGGAACATGCTTGAACAATGGTGAACACATACGAACATCATTGAACTCAGTTCAAGAGTGTTCAAGAGTGTTTAAGGGTGTTCAAGGATCTTAAAAAAGTGACATGTGGTATAAACCAAGGACAACCACCGTCTTTTCAGATGTGGACCCCACTCAGGTAAGGCTTTTAATGAAGAGATCTTTTGGCGGTGGTTAAGTCATGTCTAAGCTGTCAAATTAATGAGGAATTCATGCTGATTGAGCCAGATTTCAAAACACTTCTGGATACTGAAGAGGTAGATGTTGATTGGTCAAAGGAGGAAGAAGATGACATTAAAATCTGAACACAACATGTTATCAAATTAACTGAGAAATGGCTACAAGTAAAAAAAGAGCAGTCTAGTCCTAAAATGACTGGAAATAAATCTTCAATTTTATTTTCTCCCCCCTTTGTTTCTAATATGCCTAAAACATCTGGTAATGTAGGTTCATCTGATAAGAAGTAGAAGAAAGAATCTAAAAAGAAGTCGGTTGTGGAGCTTTCATTTGTGGTCTCTCCTCAACGTATCACTAGGTTGCGCTCCCAATCGCAAAATAAGGTGAAGATGACTCAAGAGCAGACGAAGACAGTTAATCTGGAAGATGAGAAGTTTGGAGACTTGAATTATCAAATTGGGGATGATGACCAAATTGAGAAAGATCTTTTTGATCTCGAAGATGTAACCCTGGATTTGATGGATACTCCTGTTAAAGTTGGTCCTCAACCAGGAAAAACTAGTGACATGCCCAAATGGTTAACTTCTTCAGTTAATAAGAAGCAGAGTCTGATTCCTATGTCAATACCAGTGCAAGATATTATGAGTAAATATGCTCAGAAAACCCCTAAAGCCAAGAAGGTGAAAAGAACAACACGCATGTTTGCTGATGTTAAAACTGGGAAGTGGACAGTCGAGGTCACTACTTACATGCCTAAGGAAGAGAAGCAAGATGTGGCGGTTGAGGATTTTGAAGTAACCAAAATTGAGTTGGGAACAATGGACTGAGCCGAGAAAAACCACCTATTCAAAGAAACAGCCCAACAAATGTTGATTACATCGGTGTAGGATAGCAAAGAGAAGAAAGAGTTGAAATAGACCATTGTTTCACTTTCTCAGTTTATTGATGCATTCTGTAACTTTGATGCTATCCCGTTGTCTCAATCTTCTCAAGTGTTTGATCCCAATTCTGAAGAAAGTAAGACTCTACTGAATTAGGTTCAAAGGGGTCAGACTTTAGTTTCTTCAATTGATGAATGGATGGCTCAAGTGCTAAATAATGGCAAGCAATATATTAAAGATTCACATTTGATTCTTCATAACACTGAGACAACAATAGGAGATTTACAAGCTTAGCATCAAGTATGGGGTATAGATGAAGAAAAATGGGTGTCAGCAATGACCAAATTTATGGAAATTGAAAGGCACAACTTTAATAAATTCTTTGTAGAAAAGTCGCTAAAGGGTGCTGAGGAGTCTCACTTCTTCATTCTTAGGAAAAATATCAGCTGGCGTATTGCTTTGATAAGAAGTGCCATTACAAAGAATAAAGAATATGAAGCTGAAGCTAAGAAGATCCAAAAGGCTTCCCTAATAGAGTTAAAAGTGATTAATTTCACTTGTACCTACCCCTCATCTTTGGCAAACAAGAACTGGAAGGTGCTTTGGATGCTTTTGACTCAGCCATTAAAACTATCAGAGAAAAGATTCATCCCAAGGCCTCTGATTTGACCCAGATAGCAAGGATTGAATCCATGCTTTATTTGTGTGTTGATCAGTTATCCAATGTTACTGAGAAGGTGAAGAAGCTGAGATGGAACAAAGATGCCTCCATGACCCGAATAGTGAACTCTAAAATCCCGCATCTATCACTTGCAAAGGAACTAGTTCAAGCATACAAAGAATGGAAGCCGACTCAATCGATTATCGATGAAGAAGGAAGTCCAGCGATAAGCGAGGATCGTGCCATAGATAAGGAGCCTGATTCGGTCATCTAGTTTCCATTTTTACTATGTTATCATGCTAAAATTTTAGGACATGTGTCCTCTTTCTGATGGATTAGTTACTTAACTGTTTGCCCAAGAGGCCATGTTTTTTGGGAGGCCTCTCAGTGCCCTGTTGCTATTTATTATGGCTGCTAAAACTTTTAAAGGGTTTGAAAAAACTTTGGATTGATATAGATAGTTTTTTTTTGATAATTATAGTTCAGATGGTGAATGTTATGAATAGAATAGCTTTCAGACAATTATCTATGTAGTAATTTCTAAAGTATATGATAGGAAGGTTATTGAATCTGTGTTGTTTATGATCTAGAGCAAGGTGCCCTGTGTCGGCATATTGTTTGGCCTATTTTATATCTTTGTTAGCTGTTGCATGATATCTAAATCTTGAATTTTATCTGTTATCTATTATCTGAAGTAAAAAAAAAAGTTATTTATTTTCTTCATGAAATGTCATTGCGAAAGTGACTGTGTTTCCTTCCTATTCATTATCCAGTTATATTTATTTCATAGTTGATTAAAAGCATATCATCAAAGAATGATATTGCTGCCTTTATAAGCTTTCTGGTTAAAAGCTAACCGATTAAATCATTATCTCATTTCATTGAATATCATATTAGGGAGCTGTACCTATTATAAAATTCAGAGGGAAGTG
Organism: Thuja plicata; assembly: GCA_018584345.1. Taxonomy (NCBI): domain Eukaryota; kingdom Viridiplantae; phylum Streptophyta; class Pinopsida; order Cupressales; family Cupressaceae; genus Thuja; species Thuja plicata. The sequence continues at coordinate 1,249,758 of MU228288.1, read as the reverse complement.
ATCACAAAAGACACTTACCCAACTGTTAGAAGTAGTTTGTCTTTTAAGGGTGATAGAGTAAACTTAAAAGGTTATTTGTAGAAAGAAAAATCTATTCACTAACACATTGTTATAAGCAAACTCAACTAGGTATAGATAGCCCTCCCAGTGAGTCTGTCTATCCATGACATACATCCTAAACATATCCTCCAATACCTGATTGACCTGCTTTATCTAACCATCGGTCTCAGGGTGATATGCTGAATTGAAATTCAGCTGAGCTCCTAGATCGTGCTACAAAGAAGTCCAAAATATAGAAGTGAATACTGGATCCCTATCTAATATAATCTTGTGGGGAATACCATGTAGTCTCACAATGTCCTGCATAAAGACTTTAACCACTGAAGTTGCTGTGTAGGATTCTCTCATAGGAGAAAAGTGTGCCACCTTGGTCAACCGGTCAATAATGACCATGATAGCATCATGTTTGTGAGGATTCACAGCCAAAAATTATGAGGAAATCCATCGATATGATATCCCACTTCCATGCTGGAATGAGATTAGGCTATAAAAGCCCTGCTGGATGTTGGTGGTCTGCCTTAATCCTCTGACACTCTAGACATCTTGCCACAAAATTAGCAATGTCTCGTTTCATATCAGTCCAAGAATATATCTGTCTAAGATCTGCATGCATCTTCTTGACACCTATATGTGTCGAGTAAGGTGCACGATGACCCTCGGATAGAATCAATGTACAAAGATCATCTAAGGGAGGTACATATATCCAACTTGTGTGATGCAAAATACCATATGTCTCTAGAACATAGCTTGAAAATATTCCCTCTAAAGGTCTCCCTGATTCATTCTCTGCACTCACTTCCTGATACCATGTATCTGTAGGAAGTTCCTAGAGTATACGACTCCACAAATCTACACCAAGAGTCAAAGCTGATATCTCATGCCTCCTTCGACTCAAGGTGTCAGCTACCACATTCTTCTTACCCTGAATATACTTGACTTCAAAGTCATACTCATAGAGAAATTGCATCCATCATCTCTGCCTAGCATTCAGATTAGGCTGGGTAAAGATATCTTTTAGGCTGTGGTGATCACTATGAAGATCAAACCGATGTCCTAAAAGAAAATGTCTCCATCAAACCAATGCATGAACTACTGTTGCTAACTCAAGATCATGTGTAGGATAGTTCAACTCATGATCCTTGAGTTTGTGAGATTTGTAAGCAATCACATGTCCTTCTTGCATAAGGATTGCCTCTATACCTTCCAAAGAAGCATTAGTACACACCATGAATTCACCCAAAGGATCGGGTACTGCTAGAGTAGGTGCACTAGTCAAATCCTCCTTGAGGTTTTGGAAGGCCTCTTCGCACTTTTCTATCCAAAAAAATTTCTTCCCTTTCCTCTAAAGAGAAGTGATAGGGTGAGCAACTCTAGAGAAGTTCTGAACAAATCAGCGGTAATAACCAGCCAAACCCATGAAACTACAAACTTATGACACATTTGTGGGTGCTGTCCAATCCACCATTGCCTGAATCTTTGAAGAATCCACTGAGATACCTGTTAGGATGAATTCAAAATAACTGAGAGGGGGGGGGGGGGGGAATNGAGGGGGGGGGGGGGTGAATCAGTTATCCTCAGGTTCAGATGTGCCCATATAAAACTTTAAACCAACTTCAACAACTCAAATTTGCTCGACAACAATAAACAACAAAAGTGTGCAGTTTATTGTACTAATGAAATAAGCTTGCAGAAACTTAACAATAAAACACAACAATAATATTCACACATTTTGACACCATGATTTAATGTGGAAACCCAATATGGTAAAAAACCACCAGTAACATGCTACCAAAATTTCACTCTTTTGAAGTGATGCCCTGTTAGGAGCCTACCCTGTTAAAGGTTACAAAACACACTGTAAAATGTGACCTGGTTAAAGGATTTAATCACCTTGTTAGGAGTGGCCTTGTTAAAGGACTTAGAACATTCCAATTTGAATGTCACCTTGTTCAAAGGATTTATACAATGACTGTTAAGTCAACCTGGTTAAAGGATTTGAACTGATATAATGGTTAGAAAGTAATCGACATGTGTGATCTGATACATACAACTTACTTTGCAAATCTAGATCCAATTTTAGCTCTAATGCTAATTCACTGAGTGGCCTTCATTTTCATCTCAAACTTCAAATCTTCTTGGAAGTTCATCAAGCAATCACTTTGCTTCTCTGCTCAGCCTTCTCTGCTAGGTCTTTACCAATTCGTCAATTAACCATGCAATACTTTGCATTCTACTTCTCCTTCCTTGGATACAATCACAATAACCACAGTAGGTTATAATACACCTCTTCATCTAGGTCAGATAGATATTTTTCCACTTAATCAAGATCGTAGATCTTAGGTTAGGTCAGATCCAATGGATCTTTCCATCATTACATTTAATTTACTTCTCTAATATAGTCATTAATTAAACATTGAATCCATGCGCTAATAATGGTTTCCTGTGCATTAAATGACTATGGACCAATCTTAATTAACAATGCATATCCAAATAAAATCAACTATGTCGGCAATAGATCTCAAATCTCATCAATAAACAAAATACTGTTGCTTGGCTTTCTCTGTCTCTCTCAGCATTTCACTGGCGCTTGACATCATCTTTTCTTTGCTTGGCATCAACTTTTTCTTTGCTCGGCATTGACTTTTCTTTCCTCGGCATCAACCTTCCACTGAACTGTCAGTGATAGATAAACAATGTATCACTTTTCCAAAGTGCTGGATGATCAAGTACCCTGGTGTATACTCATAACTCAACCATTTCTTTGGTCTTCTTGTTATCCCATTCTTTCAAATCTTCATCAATCAATGGATAAGGTACTCAAACATACAACAATAGTCTCACCAGTTAAGGTTTGACATCAATGACAAAATAACAATTGTATACATTGTAGAAATCTTTCCAACAATCTCCCTCTTTGGAATTGATGGCAACACTAAACTATAAACTAATGATTTTCAACCAAAGTTACCATAAAATCCAAAAAGTGCCTGTGTTCTTGATATGAACAAATTTTCATTAATGTCTTTAGCTTCATTCTGACTCCCTCTATGTCTATAATCACACTGAAATGTTTTCTATTACTGTTCAACTCCCTTATATCTATTGTTTATCTCCCTTGTATCTATTGTTTTAGCAATAATCTCCCTCTTTGACAACAATGCCAAAGATGTTGACATCTTCATTATGCTGATTCTTCTTATCTAATATTTGTATCATACTATTCCTGTCATCTTTGTGTATGCCTGATCTTCTTTGTCTATTCTTGTCTTCTACTTCACATTTTTTAGGTAGCATCCTAAAAATGTCTCACTGTGAATCAATGTGTCAAGTGTTCTGATTAAAACATTTGATGCAACAGTACCATTCAACACTAGTTAGCCTCTACTAGGGGAATTACCCCCAATTTACCTCTTAGATACTCATTAGCATCCTTGGGTAACACTTTTGTAAATATGTCTTCCAACTATTCCTTAGTGTTCACATATTCCAGTCTCACTTCCTTCTTCTGAACTAGCTCCCTCAAGTAATGATACTTGATAGCTATATGTTTTGTCTTAGAGTGCATTATAGGAATTTTAGAAATATTAATGGCACTCGTGTTATCACAATATATGACAACTGGTTCTATGATCTCCTCCTTCATACCTTTCAGTATTATCTTCAACCACACAATGTTTGAACAATTAACTGTTGCTGCCACATACTCGGCTTTAGCTGTAGATTGTGAGGTGCAATTCTGTTTCTTTCTTGTCTAGGAAACTAATATTTTCCACAAAAGAAATGCTCCTCCTATGGTGCTTTTTCTATCATCAACATTACCAGCCCAGTCAGAATTAGTATAGACTCTGAGTTCAAACTTGTCATTCCTTTTGTAATATAGGCCATAGTCTTCTGTACCTTTCAAGTATCTCAAAATTCTTTTTACTGCCATTATATGTGTCTCTTTTGGATTAGCAGAAAAT
>MU228288.1:1192259-1225076 GCA_018584345.1 Thuja plicata | reverse complement strand
AAGAATTAGGAAAATGGAGGATTTAATAAATGTAAATTTATTAAAAAGGGAATTTCATGAGACAAATGTATTTAAATAAAATACATTGGAGTAGTATTTACACTATTGATAAATACTAGCAAATGAAACTATTTAATTAATTAAATTAAATAGTTAGAGGAATAATAGGGAAAATAATATTAATAATAATATTAATATTTTTGGATGTCTACATTTTTCCCCTCTTTGACGTGGCATTGCAAGTGACGTTTCTTCAAAGACAAGAAAATGAGTTGACCCAGAGGAAGAGGGTTTCTAGGAGTCGTGCTGAAGCAATAACGGTACAGGGTTGTGCCCCCTCGAGAAAAGAACACAACGAAGATGACGTTGTGGAATTTTCTCGAAAAAGGATGCAACGGGAAGGAGGAAGAGAGAGGAGGGAATAAATAGAAGCCTTTTGAAATGCAATTAAGAATGCAACTAAGAATGAAAATGCAAATGAACGTAAATGCAGCTAAATGAGCATTGGGATCCATTTGTGTGAAAAATATGAGAGCACATCCGATTTTGATATTGCAATAGGAGGTATGCATCAGGTGTTAGAAAATATAGATGACAAGATTCCTTTGTGTGGACTAGACACTCAAACAAAAAAACATTGCAAAAGATGCATGTATCAATAGCGACCAGTCACAACGCACCAAGATATAGCAGATTGAGGTAGTGGTGTGTAGGTTTAAACTGACACAAAAAGATAAAATCAATAGAGAAGGCCTCATGACAAGGCAGTCATTCGGTCCAAAGTTCTTGCCATGAACGGGATTGATGTGATGAAGGATTTGATAAGCCAACGTCGGAAGGATGCATCCTGACCGGCAGAGATTGGATTGGATTTGATAAAATAGATATTTGCTGGCAAAAGCTATGAATCGGATGGGAAGTAAGGATAATTGGTCGCAAAATTGATTTGGTGAAAAATAGGGTCGCAATCTCATGAGTCGAAACATTGCTAAAAACTAAGATCTAGAATGTTGCAGAAAGGACGAAGTGTTTATTGCATGATTTTTGAGAATATTTGATGTCTTTGAAATTTTTGGAATTTTTTTTTTCGTATTTTTGAAAATTTTAAATGTTTTTGGGATTTTATGCGTATTCAAGCTATACAACAAGATGATTGATACAAAAATATACATGGGGGGGAGGAAAATGGGTGGGTGAAAATTTTAGGGAAAACAGGGGCTATAAGAAGGGCTGGGGGCTTAAGGAAGGTCATTTGTGAATAGTGAATAGTGAAAATTAAGCTCTGGAGTGAAAAGATGGCTACCAAGAGGATGAAGGGGCAGCTGGGAGAGCGTGTGTGCACACATGGGAGGCTTGTAGAGCGACCGATACTGATGAGTGACCTATCCAAGACCGCGCATTTATTATTGTCAAAGTTATTTAACGATTTGGGGCGGGTTAGGGGGTAATAAATAGGGGTATTATTGATTGCAGACCGGAGATGCTGGTTCATGAACTGGCATCTACATAGACATCGATCCCTAGATCGACATCTTCACAGACGCTGGTCCCCAAACAGTCGGCTCCGTAGAGGTCGGTGTTGGACCAACATTTTTGAAAACGCTAGACCCGGACCCTCGTCTGTGAAGGCGGTAGTTGGCAAGAAAGACATCAGTGACATCGGTGTATGAACTGATGTTTCTAAATGAATCAGTGTCTGCACCTAAAAGAGCAAACGCCAAGGGAAAAGGGAAGGGAGGGACCCGGCGGAGGCCGAAGATGGGTCGAAATAAGACCTAGGGACAAGATGCCCCACTTTGGGAAGGTTTAGACTAGGACTAGAAGAAAAGGCGATTGACATGGTGGATTTGTAAAATTTTGCAGGAGCAGTTCCCACCATTGGGATCGTGAGAGCATTGGCCTCCTACCATGGAGTTGGAGCCGCAGCTCACAAAAGAGGATTGGGGCTTGTTAGCGTTAGTTGGGTTGGACTATGTGCCCCGTTGGCCTAGGCTATGGGCGCACAATGGGATGATGATTGTGTTGATCGAGTGGTGGCACAGTGACACCACCACCTTTCACTTGCCTACTGGAGAGGCGACGATTACCCTAGAGGATGTCTGGAGGATCCTTTAGATACCCATACGAGGGGCGATTACTAAGTATCAATTGGAGGATAGTGACCACTTTATGGAGATTGATTTCAGGAGACTGATGAGATAGATCCCTACATACATGACCTAGATGCCTTGGCAGCCAGCAGTTGATAGGAGGCTACGACGGATAGCACTATATCTGGCAGGATTGATTGGCAGGCGCATGTTAGTAGACTTGGTGGGACATGGCTTCGGCATGGGATGGTTGTGAGTGCTAGCAGAGATGCTAGAGGAGGGGACTTCATATTTCTAGGAGTACGTTGTCCTCAAATAGTTGTACCATTATCTACACATGGCTACGTACTGTGGGGCACGCAACATGGGTACCAGCGTGACCTTTATGTTAGTTTGGGCTTGGGAGCACATTGCAGTGTTCTAGCTTATGAGGGTTCGAGAGGCTCGATAGCCTAGAGAGCCCTATTCTTGTAGATACTGGCTTCCCTTGAGATACACCTCCATCGGCCAGACTGGATATTGGCTGTGACTACTAGATGAGGTATAGGTTTTTTTCTAGACCCCATATTGACTATGCGAGAAATGGGGGCTGATGGACTTGGCGATAAGAGTGGAGGATAGTTTTGAGGATTTCCTATACCTGTCATACATTCAGATAGATTACTTTCTACTGGGGAGGACTATCCACTAGATAGAGAGGTACAGACCCTCGAGGGTGATGAGGCAGTTTGTCCTATAGCAAGGGGTGGTGGCAGAGGATGCCTTACATCCTCATGTCACTAGGGAGGTAGGCACATGGGGCAGGTACATAGATGCCCTGATAGTGTGGGCATCCTGGAGTGATATTGTGTAGCTCAACTTTGTTGCACGACTAGACATTACAGATACAGGGATGACCCCAGAGTACATAGCATGGTGGGTTGTACACATACCATTGAGACTGATGGACCCGACTTAGGTGGCTGCTCATGAGCAACTGATAGATGATATAGATGTGGACAATGGGACAATGATAGGGGATGCCCAGAGACCTCAACAATAGGTCAAAGGAGGAGACCATAGAGATGGGTGAGACCACGTACAGGGGCACAGGTAGGGACTAGACCTGATCAGGGGCCACCACCAAGGGATGTGTAGGATTAGGAGCTATAGAGGCCCCCACCAGTATAGGTATAGGTGCAACCATAGGTACAGGTACAGGCACCACCAGTGCCACCACAGGTACCACAGGGACCACTAGTTAGATTCATAGCATAGGAGACTCATGACACTGTCATCACTGAGCGAGATAGTCTTTAGAAAGAGTGCATGAGACTGCAAGGATTACTAGACATGGAGGTGGTGTTTAATACAAGCCTTCACATTGAGATTGCCTGGATACAAGGGCTATTGACTACCGAGACAACATGGGCTAACAGGGTAGAGGGTTCACTGGATACCCTACAGAGAAGCATTGACACAAGGGAGTTTTCCATGGTCGATCTGACACAGGATGCTGGAGAGATATGTACCAAGATAGGTACTCTTACAGGCCAGTTGGATACTTTGACCCTATAGATGGAGCAGACTACTGAGTAGATTTTGGCATTGAGCTCAGAGAGGGATGCAACACTGCGACAGGCGAAGGCTTACAGGACTGAGCATGATATTTCCAGATAGGCAGCCGTTGCAGGTGGGGTCGGGCAGGTGGTGGCTGAGGTGTTCGAAGCTCATAGAGATGCGAACAGGGTAGGCAGGGAGGCATCTCACTATCATGCCTTGTATCATCAGCTAGTTCCTGAGGGACAGAGATGAGATTACTCAGAGAGGTCCTATTCTTAGAGCATAGTGTAGACTTTGGTGTCACAGGGATCAGTGGGGGTGCTACCACGTCCACCACCAAGGGAGGGAGGTGGATCATCATAGCCACCAGTATGATTTTTCAGAGGATCAGATGACACACAATTTTTCATTTTTGAGATATACATGTATATTGGCACCGAGGTGCACGTGATGTATTTTATGGACATTGATTTATATATGATCGATGGGGACTCTTATGATGCTTATGATGTATGATCTATATGATGTTTTTGATGCATATGCCTATATGATTACTGACATTTGGTGCTTGTAGGATGTGATGTATATGTATGACCTGTTATGTATGCAGGATGGTTTCATGATTATCTATATATGATGGTGACTTATGCATGATGGATGATGCTATATGTACGATGTACTAACATGTGTGGATGTAGGATGTGATGTGATTTTAGGATGTATGCAAAATGTATATGTGACATTTTATGCATGCTTCTAAATGAGTTTTTAACAATGCAAGACTAAAATGAATCTAAATGAAGTAACTATGCAAGACATGAAATGAATCTAAATGGATTATACAATATATGAAATGAATGTAAATGGATCATGCAATATATGAAATGAACCTAAATGAATTAACTATGCAAGATTAAAATGAGTCTAAATGAATTATGCAATATATGAAATGAATCTAAATGAATTAATGCAATACATGAAATGAATCTAAATGAATGAACTATGCAAGATATGAAATGAATCTAAATGAATTAACTATGCAAGATTAAAATGAGTCTAAATGATGGATTTCTAAAATGATTCTAACTATGCAATTAAATGATGGACTTAATGATGATTAATACAATGATTGATATGATGGATCTAATGCAATCTAATGATGCATCTAATGAATCTAATGATGATTCTAATGAATCTAATGATGAATGATGAAGCTTAATATGAATGAACAATGATAGATACAATAATGCTACTAGAGGTGATAGATGTGATGGATGCAATGGGTACAATAGGACTCATATTTTTTTGGTGTGTCACAATCAACTGATAAACTAGATAGGTGGACTATGGAGGACTATTCAGGGAATGTTAGCAGGATGATGACTCAGGATATTAGCGTGATGACTAGGAGATCGAATATGTCACGAATATACAAGGATCAAACTGAGTGATTAATTACAAGTGTTTAGTTACAACAATTATGTACAAAGGTTGCTACTGAGATTTGATTGGATCATGTTGTTTGTCTTGATGCACGTGATAGTTGAGTGTGCTGATTGATTAGTTCAAGAGGAAAGATATATCCTGCGAGAACCCAAAGATGATGATAGTCTATATTTAAGTTGACAAGAGGAAGGACACATCCTCAATAGACTCATTTCCAAAAAGATGGGGCTTACCAAGTTGATTGATCAAATGTGCACTATGAACAAACTGTAGAACCAACGTAGGATTTAAATAGTGCAATTGTATCATTTTCTGCACAAGGAGCAACTCAGGACATGAGAAATATACAGGACTGAAGCTCAGGGTTTGGGATAGTACAACATATGGAAAAAAATATACAATATTATGTGCACAAAAGGTTAGGATACAAGATAGGAGGATCATTGCGGACTAGTGCGTATGATATGTGAACATCCAGGGAATATGGGAAATGCAGAGATTAGTGGAGATGTGGTGCTGGTGATGGAAGGAAACAAGATTTTGATAGATAATGGAATGGTCCATTATGTGTGATGCCTATTTACAGGTTTTCATCATGCATACTTGTCTAAGGCGCCTGATTACCAAGTTTTCACCATTGGACGAAAGTTTTCTCTTTATTTTTCTTTTTGATTTCTTTGGATCTTTTTGATTTTTTTGATATTGCCCAAGTGCCTGTTTACCAGGTTTTCACTGGGACAACTATTTTTTCAGCTTCATTTTTCACTTTTTAGAGATTTTTTTAGGACTGTTTTACATTGTTTTTGTGCTTTCTTTAGGACTTTTTATACTTTTTATGGATTTTCTCAGATAACTAGTCGTCAGGCATAGAAGCACCCAAGATGAATGATTTTGATAGGATCATTCAATGGTTCTCCTTCAGAAGTGGAGATTTGATATGCCCCAGAACCAAAGCATGTAGTGACAACATATGGGCCTTGCCAGGTGACTTCAAACTTGCCTTTCTTTTCTCGATCAGTACCCACTTTCTGATTTTCCTTTAGCACAAGGTCCCCTACCTGGAACTGGCATGGGTGGACCTTCTTGTTATAGTTCCACTTTAGTCTATTTTGGTTAAAAATCAAGTGATCATATGCTTGTTGGCACTTTTCATCTAGTAGATCAAGCTGTGTGAGTCATGCCACTCGGTAATCTTCATCATCAATCAGGCCTCTTAGTGATACTTGGAGGGATGGTGGTTCAACCTCAATTGGTAAGACTGCTTCAGCACCGTAGAATAGGGAGTATGGAGTAGTGCTAGTAGGAATATGGTAGGAAATGTGATATGCCCATAGGGTGGGGTTGATCTGGAGATGCCAGTCATGACCAGTATCATTGACAACTTTCTTGAGGATTTTGAGGATGGTTTTATTAGTTGCCTCAGCTTGGTCGTTACCTTGCGGGAAATATGGACTGGAGAAACGGTGATGGATATGGAGGTGAGCACAAAGATCACTAATGTGTTGATTTTCAAATTGTGTACCATGATCTGTAAAGATGGTGGAGGTTATGCCAAAGTGGCAAACAATGTGATAGAGGATGAATTTGGATATCTGGACACTAGTAGTGAGTGTGAGCAAAATTGCTTCAACCCACTTTGTAAAATACTCTGTTGTTGTGATTATATATTTGTGGCCTTCAGAAGAGAGGGGAGTAATCTTACCAATGAGGTCAAAACCCCAACAAGAGAAGGGCAAAGGAGGTGCAATAGGTCTAAGGTCCTAGGTCGGAGCATGAATCAAATTGGCATGTTGTTGACAAGGTAGACACTTCTTGACAAACTCACAAGCATCATGTTCCATTGTAGGCCAATAGTACCCTGTACGTAGAAGTTGCTTGGCTAGGACCATGCCACTCATGTGGACACCATAGATTCTAGCATGTACCTCTTGTAAAGCCTGGGTGGCTTTGTTTTTATCTACACATCTAGAGAGCACATTGTGATAACCTCGATGATAAAGGGTGTTGGCTACGAGGGTGTATCGGGAAGCTTTGTAGATAAAATTTTGGTGTTGGGTTACAGTGAGATGAGGGGATATGATACCATTTTTTAGGTAAGCTTGGATATAGTGGTACCACAGGGACTGGGGACGAACCAAGACACATATGTGATTCGATTCATCATTCTCATAAGCGGGATGATGAAGTTGCTCAACTAAGAATTTGTATTGCGTAGACTTGTGAGGAATCTTTGGGAGGGAGCCAATTATGGCCATTTCATCAGAAACCTTATTCTGCAAGTGTGGTACCTGTTTTATCTGTAAATGGAGGAAGTGTTCTTTCAATTTATCAACCATCTTCTTATATGGTGTCAATTTGTCATCTTTGGTTTGATACTCATCCAGGACTTGTTTGATGATGAGTTGGGAGTCGCCAAAGACATGTATATATGTGATGTTCTATTCTATGGCCATGCAGAGTCCTACAATTAGTGCCTCATATTCTGCAATGTTGTTTGTGCAGGGAAATCCCAATTTGAATGACATAGGGATGTAGTCACCTTGAGGTGTGACAAAAAGTATTCCTGCCCCTGCACCATGAGCTGTGTAGGACCCATCAAAGTAGAGTTGCCACATTGGTTGTTCTTCTATCATGTACAAATGCTCATCTAGAAATTCTATGACCAAAGGATAAGCATCAACCAATGGCACTTATGCTAGCTAGTCAGTGATGACTTTCCCTTTAATGGATTTTCTATCTACATATTGAATATCAAACTCTCTTAGCAACATAACCCATTTTTCCATTCAACCTATGAGTGTAGTCCTGGAGAGTAGGTACTTGAGAGGATCCACCTTCAAAATGAGCTTGGTTGTATGACTAAGCATATAGTGGCAAAGTTTTTGAGTGGCGAAGACCACTGCTAGACATGCTTTTTCCATAGGAGAATAATTGAGCTCATAACCTACTAAGGTTTGAATGATATAGTAAATAGCTCTTTCTTTACCTTCATCATTCAATTGAGAAAGGAGTGCCCCCAGTGCTGTTGTAGTAGCAGAAATGTATAGGATGAGTGGTTGACCAGGTATAGGTGGTACCAAGATGGGTGGATTAACCAAGTATTCTTTGATTTTGTCAAAACTCTTCTGACATTGAGGATCCCACTTAAATGTGTTGTCTTTTCGTAGGAGATGAGTGAATGGTTGGCACTTGTCTGCTAGTTGAGAGATGAAACAATGCACAAATTGTAGCTTTCCTTGGAGGCTACATAGTTTCCAGAGTCTTTTTGGTGGAGGCATCTCTATGATAGCTTGTACTTTCTTTGGATCAATTTCTATGCCTCATCTGGATACAATGAACCCCAGGAGTTTTCCTGATGTGACCCTAAAGACACATTTCTTAGGGTTGAGCATTAAGCATTAGTGTCCAATTCTGTCAAAGATGCGTTCCAGAACATCTAGGTAATCTTCCCTCTTAACTGATTTTGCCAAGATATCATCCACATAGTCTTCAAGGATCTTGTGAATCATGTCATGAAAAATGACAGTCATGGCTCTTTGATAGGTTGCCCTAGTGTTCTTTAAGCCAAAAGGTATCATGTTATAGCAGAAGGTGGCCCAAGGGGTTGTGAATGCTGTCTTATGCTGATCTTATTTTGCAATGCGGATTTGATTATATCTAGAAAAGTCGTCCATGAGTGACAACATCTCATGTCCTACTGTGAGATCCACAATCATATCTATGTTTGGCAAGGGGAAATCATCCTTGGGACATGCCTTATTGAGATCTCTAAAATCTGTACATATCCTGATTGATTTATCAGGCTTAGAGATGGGCACCATGTTATAAATCCAATCAGAATAGTCAATGGGATGGATGATCTTGGCTTGGAGTAACTTTTCTAACTCCGCTTTGACAAGTAGTGCCACTTTAGGGTGAATCTTTCTAAGCTTTTGCTAGACAAGTTTGATGTTTGGGTCCACTTCTAGATGGTGAACCACCAAGTTGGGGTCTAACCCTGACATGTGGGAGTAAGACCATATGAACTTGTTGATGGATTCCTTTAGTAAAGTGACAAGATCACTTTCTTCTGCTTTTGTCAGAGATGCTGCTATGTATGTGATGGCAAGATTCTATTTGGTGCCTAGGTTGACAGTTTTTGCTTCTTCAATGAGCATTGATGACTATTCAGGCCTGTAATCATGGATCAAAGGAAGAGGAGAATCTTCATTCTCTGGTGCCTTAGAGAGGTTTTCACCAGGGGATACACCCTTTTTTTTACTATTTTATGATCAGATAGTGCCCCAGAGGGGTTTTCACTAGGGGATGGATTTTTCTCTTTTTATTTGTGTTTTCTATTTCATTTTTGCAGCTAAAGTTCTCCTCTTCCCCAAAGTATTCCTTTGGGTCTAGTTTGTAGACATATGCTGAGTCTTTCCCCCAGTCACTGCTTTTCTCAATTGCTCCCATAAAGTTTAGGAGCACGTCCTCACTTTGGAACTTGTCAACGTGTACGAAACTTGGTTGGTCCCAGTCTATGAGTTCTAGATGGTGGAGGGGAAGGTCAATGAAGAAGATGGAAATTTTTTGTAGGACAACATTGCCCAGGAAGGTTTCATCATCAAAAAAATCGCCATAAGCTCTCACAACTTTCTCTTTCGGGATATCTTCGATGTCAGTTATTTTTCCCAGGGATGGACAAGAGGCAAAGATGTTTTTGTTGGTGCCCCCATTCATTTCAGAGCCCATGCCAAGGCCTAGGTGCTTTTCTAGTCAGGTAGGTATAATAGGATCTTTCATTCCTTTCTCTTCATAACCAAGGCCACCTCCTTGATAGTTCCATTTTTCTGTCACCAGCATGTGCGTTGCGGGGTGCTTATGTTTGAAGTAATTGAGGCGACTTGTGTCCTTGGGTGGTGGATCTTTATATAGCCATTAGTTTATTTTGGGTGTCATTTCCTGGCCAGTCAAAGTACCTTTTGATATAAAAGTGGTAGGACCAAATTGTAGTGCCTTGGTTGTCTCTGATTCTGTCTTGCTTAGATTAGGTTGGCGGCCTTGAGTGTGTGGATCAATTGGTAGTGCTCCAATTGCAAAGGCATCAGATAAAGTGTACTCACCACAACCTTTGTTGTTGATCTTGACCATGGATAAGGTGGAGGAGAGAATTGTTTTTGGGTCTGAATGGGTTCAAGATGAACTGGTGATAGAAGTACCAATGTCGATCCCAGGACAGTGATTGGAATGTGGAAAGGATGCTTCCAATGCATTGCAGTATGCGAAGGGCTTGGGATCTATGCGGATGGTGATCTCAATGCCGTTATATGGAAATTTGATGCACTGATGGTAGGTGGAGGGGATGACTTGCATAGAATGAATCCATGGGCATCCAAGGAGGATATTGAAGGGAAGGTCAAGATCAACAACATGACATAATGTATCCTGGATAACTGGGCCCACTTGAATGGGCAATGATATGGTGCCTTCAAAAGTACACTCCAGATTGTCATATGCCTTTATTGTGATGACATCATTTGTTATATCAGCTTTAGTACAACGCAACTATTTTATGAATTTTAGAGTGCACAGATTTAGGGCCGATCCATTATCTATCATGTCCCATTTAATGGAAAAATCTTTAACCATGACAGCGATACAGAGTGGGAGATTATGATTGGTTTTCTCTGAGGGTACGCTTGTTGGTTTAAAGGAGACCCCACAAGATGCAGACAGGTGTCCGACAAGGTTCTGGAATTCAGTGAGGTTGATGTCGCTGGGAACATGGGATTCTTGCAAGACTTTATTGAGGATCTCTTGATAAGTGGGTGATGTGCGGAGAAGATCCATGATGGAAATTTGGGTTGGAGTATTTCCTAGGTGTTCCAAAATGTTGTATTGGGTCCCAGCAGATGGGGCAGGACTGACACCTGCAACTGTTATCCTACCTCTATGAGTGGTGATGGCACATTGGTTATTAGCACCCTTGACATGGATGACATTGACAGAGGACTGGACTTAGGATATGCAGCCGATGAGATTAACGTAGTTGATATAGGCCTTGGTATAATCTTTTCTGTTAGTGTTTTCTGCTTGTTTACACTTCCCCTGATTAGAGGACTGGGTAGGATTTCCTGGACCTATACCTGAAGTGTGTTTAGGGAATGCATTTTGATAAATTTTAAGGCCTATGTTTGGTGATGATTGGGTAGAAGAGTCCACTTTGATCTCCTTGCGGTCAATGAGATCCTGAATATAGTGTTTCAACTTCATGCATTTGAGGGTGGTGTGTCCCTTAACATGGTGGTATTCACAATACTCATTGTCTTTATACCAAGTTGGCTTAGGAGTTAAGTCATCAAATGGCTGTGTTTTAGGATACATGAGTTGGTTAGCTTGGACCAGCTTGTGGAAGATGACGTCTATAGGTTCACCCAAAGGGGTAAACATGCATTGTGGCACATTCAAAGTGTGAGGTCTTTGTTGTCCTTGCGGGACTGATATAGCATTTGTCTAATTCATAGGACGTTGATAGTTGTGTTGATAGGACATCCCCGGGGGGATAGATAGTCATGCCTTGAGGGCACATATTTTTCTGGTAAGTCGATTGGGAATACACAGGATTTGGCTATTGATACATGGGAGGAGGTTGAGGGTACATTGGTGGTGTCTGCTGATAAGTATGGGTAGGTGCATTAGGAGTAGCTACCGCAACCTAAACATGATTGGTGTCAGTGGCTCCATCTGTTACTGCATTTTTTTTCTTTTTCCAGTATCATGATCGATCATGGTTATGTTTGTCAGGCTGGGATTCTTTGTAGTGCTTAATGGAACCTCCTTCTACAAGACCTCGTTCAAGATCCATACCTTTGATTCTGATGTCGTGATAAGTTTGTATATAGTTCATGCGCATGTGATAGGAAAGCTTAGGATGGAGGTTGTTAATGAAGACTTTGATAAGATGTTGCTCTGGGGGTTGGTAAGACAACCTTGTAGCAAGCCCTTTCCAGTGCTAAAGATAATCAGCCAGGCTCTCTCCTCCCTTTTGTTTGGAATTGCATAGGTCAAGAAGTGAGAGTTCATTTTTGACATTATGTGCATATTGGGCCACAAACTTTTTAGATAATTCCATGAAAGTAGAGACTGTGCCGTAAGGAATTTTGTAGAACTATTCAAGAGTAGTTCCTCCTAAGCTTTTGGGAAACAATATCATGAGGAAGTTATCACTATAGGCCACTTCTTGGCAGGCCATGTAGAATTATTTCACATGACTCACATGATCTCTCTTCCCCTGATATTTATCAAATTTTGGGGTCTCAAAGTGCTTGGGGAAGGGTATAGCAGTGATGGATTGATCAAATAGATAAGGACATACCTCCTTAAACTTGAATGTTTTAGCCTATGTTCCCACTTTTAGCTCCATGAGAGCATTCTTCATTTCCTCCCATTCATGATTGATTTGTGGGGGGGGGGGGATTGTTAATCGTGATTGCATGGTTTCCTTGAACCTGATATGGATCAAATGGAAAATATGGAGGATTCTGTGGGGGATATTATGGTATTTGGTATGATGGTTGCTGGTCAATGTATATGGGCTATTGTGGTTGAATTTGTGGTTGAGGGGAATATTGCAGTGGAGGAGGTGTCAGCACTTGATAAGATTATTGCAACTGCTGAAAATATGCTTGTATTTGTTGTGGCGTTGGATAGGCGGGATGAGCTTGTTGCGCACCTATATAGGATGAGGGATAGGTGTTTTGCGGTGGAATGCCCCTAGTGGGAACATTGACTTGTTGTAGAGGTGGAATTGTTTGCGATGCAGTGGAAGATGGCAAGGCTATGTAATTGGTGGACTGAGTTTTCTGTTGTTGCATGGGTTGGATGAAAGGATTATCAAACTATTGTAGTGGTTGTGCCATGAGGGGATTTTCCCCCTACGTTTGTGGTTTTGGCTGTTGTGTAGTTTGGATAGTGGGATGTGCAGCTGCGAAGGGGTTGATTTGTTGCTGTTGTGCTTGGGATGTGAATGAATTAGTGATTTGCTACTATAGTTGTTGTTGCTGGGATGGTTGTTGAATGGATTGTTGCTACTAAATGGGTTGATGTTGCTGTTGGATAGGTTGGTATTGCTGTTGAATAGATTGTTGTTTCTGTTGGATAGGTTGTTGTTGCTATTGGATAGGTGGGATGGGAATTTGGGGTATGATGAAGGGGTTAGTGGATGGTTGCAGTATGGAGGGGTTTGGGTTGAACAACGTATGAGGTAGAACTATTGGCATTCATTGTGATTGCGTCACTGGTGGAGTGGGAAAAGTGGACCCTTGAGGAAATAAGGGTTGGTTATATGTGTTGGTAGGTGGCATGCCTATGGTGAAGAAAGGTGGAATAGGCATGGAGACCTGGGTGCTTTGATGTTGTGAACTAGTTGTAGTACTTTGACTGGGCTGAGTAGGAATGGGTGGAATAGTGGTTTGTTGTGTGCTAATTGGTGGTGGTGGAAAGTTTGCAATGAATGTTGGGATTGCTTGCAAAAGAGGAGTGATTGTGGCTTGTGGAGGTGCCTACATAGCGATGGGGGGTATTGTTTGTGTTCTGAATGTGGCATCAGGAGGCAGGGCTCCCAGAGTAGATGAAGGTGTTGTGTGCATGATGGAGGGTGGAATGGAGGGATGGACTACTTGCGCGATAAGAGTTCCCACTTTTAAGGCTTGTTGTAGTGGATCAAAAACTTCATTTCTAGTGGGATAAGGATGTTCCCCTGGAAGTGCCATAGGTCATGTGATAAGTGTAGGTATAATCCAAGGCAAGAGTTGAAGTCCTTGTTGTTGGATGTCCAAGAGTACTTGGTTGCTGTTGCGTCCACTCATGGCGTTTACCATGTGGACATGCGCTGGATGGTTGATAAATGTTTCCACGGTACTTAGAGTGGGAGTTTCATTAGTGTCTACCCAGATATGTTCAATTTGATCATTGGGCTGAGGCACATAAGTAACCATGGCAATGGTGTTGTGAGTCGTAGGATTAGATGAGCTAGCGGCAAGATTAGGATCCATGTTCTTCCTCTTCTTAGTGGCTCGTGTGATAGGTGGCATGAAATGACTATCCTAAGAGGATATGAGATGCAAGATGTATGCAAGGATGGACCTAGGAAACTAAGGATGATGATTCTAGGATTAGGATGTACTTAAGATGATGGATGCGCTTCTACGGATTAAGGATGACTTGATGTATGCAAGGATTAAGGGTTGCTTTCCCTACTGTAGGATCAAGTGGATCTGATTGTCTACCTAAGACAGACTTGTGGTCTTCAGTGGATGAGATTCTTTGTTAATGTGGACCAACCTTTTGATCAAGGTGATTAGGTTGCAAAAAGACAAAGGGGATTATCCTAAACGATGCTTAGGTTAAGGACATTCAAGGATGGGGTTTGATTAAGATGTAGGTTTTTAGCAACTCAAAAGGGTATGTAATACCAAGTGAGGGGTGTGATCAAGGATGCTTTGGATGATGATTAGGATGACACTAGGCTGATTAGGATTGATTTGATTAATGCAAGATCATGCTAGGATGAGTGTGTGGTGTGTTCCTAAAAATGACAACCTAAGGAAGGTCCTAAAATGCAAGCTAAGTGAGCTTAAGAAGAGGAGGAACTTGTGTTTGTTGTAGTATACCGACTAGTCATATTGTTCAAATCCAACAAAAGCAGAGTTTAGATGATATTTTCACATGAAACGAGAAACCTTGTTGTTGTAGATCACTTTTTCAAATTCTTCTCATTTATGGATCTCTTGTTTGACAGAATCGATGATGTGTTGGTATTTGGTAGCTTCTCGGGTTGTGTTTTCTGTTCTCTTTGCACGGGTGGTAACAAAATTTTCACCTTCTTATGCTTCTTGGAACCGGTCATGTCCTATAAGTAGATCTGATCTTGGATGAATAGTTGGAGGTTTTTAGGACATATCTCATAAAAGACTGAATTCTTTGCAAAAGGACGTTGTCTTGATAATCTGGCAAAAGCTTGATCTTGTTCTGATTTTTCAATAGATTTGTTCCATGGAAAGAACCAATTTCAACATAATCAAACCGGAAAATAAAAAGCATGTGTCTGAAAAAAATCCAAAAAGGGACAAAGCAACCTTGAAGGATACAAGCACATGACAAATTTGAATGTTGGATATTATGTCTGTGTTTTGGATTTGTCAATATTTTTCAAGCACTTCAAGCATATAATCTACCTAAGGAATTGGCATAGCATGAAAATACTTGCTTGTAAGATTAGGTACACACGCAAGAGCTAATTAGAATATGGCCATCACCAAGCACACAATGGCTCCAGTCATGACGCCGCATTATCTAGTTCCAAAAGCTCAGGGTGGCACAAATGTACGAGTGATCTTGGGGAAGTTACTATCTTCCTTGCACAAGCATTATCACCTTTTAGGGGTGTTCCGGGTAGCTTCCAAGCCTAGAGTGTTTAGTAAGGTTCTCCATTTGATTGTATCCTCTATGTCCATGCAAGCACGATTCAAGCGTATAGCCCCATAGAGCGTCTTGACAAAAGTGGTCATGTAAATGTGATTGAGACCGTGAGGCCGCACGTAAGTTAGACAAGAGCTGAGTATAAGCTCAAATTCCAACCGACTACTGAGGATTTAACCCTAAGGAGTAAATTTGATTAACGTGAGTTAGAGTGGTGTGGCTTACACCTCGTTCTCATGTGGGTTGTTCTCGATATATTTTTTCCTCAACTGGCATGCCCATCTAAAGGATTCAAAGTAGCTTGGATTGGCGACAAAAAGGAGTCTAGATTTCTGATTTTCCCCCAAGGGGAAAAGAGCATACTCTCCTATCCAGTATCATTTTCTCCACAAGCACGCAAGACAAGTTTGTTCTTTCCCAAAAAGATTTAATTATTTAACACAAAGCAAGTGTGTCTAGGTTTTTGATCCTCCCAAAAGGGAAGAGAGCATAATCCCCTAACACTTGCTTCAGATTAGATAAACAAATCTAACTAATTAATCTACGTGCCTAAGAAATATTAACACAAACATGATCGTTTGGTCGAAGTAGATCCGAGGCAACCTACAATACAAATATGAGTAGTCTTGAAATTGCGTCTTTGACAAGCAGGGCTGCAAAACAACTGATTAGTAATTTTGAGTTTGGCCTTTGACAAGCGGGGCTGCAAAACAAGTGATTAGTAATTTTGAGTTTGGCCTTTGACAAGAATTGAACACACAAGAACCACTTAACAATTGTTAGTACATGACTAAACCAATCTTGACAGAGCGTAGACGCCAATTCAGGGTGCAGACACTGATTCTTGTTTTAACCAAAAAAGTTATAGAATGCAGAAAACAAGCTAAAGACACATAAAACCAAAAAGTGGCTATACCAGTCGGAGATGCTGATTTGCAGAGCAGAGACGCTGGTTATCCGTAGATGCTGATTTGTGAATCACAGATGCTGGTTCATGAACCAGCATTTACGCAGATGTCATTGTATTTGCAAGCACAAAAAGACAGCAAGAGACAGCAAACAAAGTTAATTTTTTTCCTTTCTAGTCTTTAATCAGATCAAATTTAGCGATTTAAAACTTTCCAAATATTAAAAATCTAGTGTGCTTTTAAGAAACCATCAAGATTTGTTCACTTTAATGAATTTTTAGCATTACAACACCTTGTGAAAGTGGATCTTTGATAAAAAATAGAATGCTAAAACATTAAAAGCAGTGGAAAAGACAGTGAATCTAAAAAACCAAAAGGTCAAGTTTGGAAAGTTTGAAATTAACAATGCCAAACATAAATGACAATTCAGGTCGCAGACACTGATTCAGCGCAAACGCCGAATGACAGTTCAATGAGAACCGGTGTTTGCGTAGATGCCTCTGCATGAAATGCAAACGCTGATCTGCGTTCTTGGCAAAATTTGAAAGAAATAAAGACAAGAAGTTAGAAATTTTAGGGATGTGGGTCCCACCGGGCGTGCCAAAATGTGTATGAGGAATTCTTCAATCTATTGGGAGAAAGCTCAAACATGAAAATATTAGTGGGTTAGCACATAAATCATTTCAAGATCACATGAAAGAGCAAGCAAACAACACAAGACTCAACATAACATTAGATTGAGCTAAAAATAAGTAACAATGCACCCTATTTTACTCATTTTGATTTGCTCTTCTTGATAGGATGTAGGTGTGCTCTCTCAAACACACAAGAATGCAATGGATCCCAATTCAAATTCAAGATTGACAAAATGAAAGAACTCAAGAACTAGTATAAGGAACTAGTCTCAAATCTTTCAAAAGGATGATATTCTAAGCTAGTCATGAAGATGATATGCATATATTAGATGGAAACTAAGATTCATTCACCAATTTGAAGCCTAGCATGTGATATCTATGTGAATTAAGAATAAAAAGATTAAGAGCATATTGAAAACATGAAATCTAGAGCTATGCTAACATAATAACAATGCAAATATGAGAGATGCAAAATGGAGAGGAGAAGGCATCTATTTATAGAGTTTTTGGAGAGAGGAAGAGGCTTGGATGAAGTGGAACCTATGTGGCATCCACATAAGAGCCACATAAGGGACACATAGACTTGAATAGATGGCCAATTTTGAGTCAAAATTTGCATTTAATATTGAGTAGCTCAATATTTCAAAAGGGGAGACAAAATTGTAAGAAGAAATTAAAGAGGAATGGGTGCCCATTTTGGAGAGAATTTTCCCATATGGGTGAGCATTCCATTAGCCTTAAAAATGTTAGGAATCACCCATTAAGAATGGTTAAAGGACAGTTAGGTGGGGAAGTATACTTAGGAAATGAGGTGATGGGAATAGGGTAGGAATAGGGTAGGCTTTTAGGGTAGGATTAATAGGTTCCTAGCTAGGATTTAGGGTATTATTCAAATCAAATTTGAATAAATTGTGGTTTAGAAAAATTAGGAAAATGAAGGATTTAATAAATGTAAATTTATTAAAAAGGGAATTTCATGAGACAAATGTATTTAAATAAAATACATTGGAGTAGTATTTACACTATTGATAAATACTAGCAAATGAAACTATTTAATTGATTAAATTAAATACTTAGAGGAATAAGAGGGAAAATAATATTAATGATAATATTAATATTTTTGGACGTCTACAGAGTGTAGTATGCAAATTGTTTGAGAAGTTTGATCAAGCTCTTTATGGTCAAATTGAAATTTCTATGAAGGCATGTGGAAATTTACTTTGATTATTTTCAGCCTTGTGTGTGTTCAAGTGTAACCATGTCTAATAAGATGTTACAGCAGTATAGTAGGTAGAATTTCAACATTAAGTTGTAGCTAGCTCTGAATTTTGAAGGAATTTGTGGTTACCCAGATTCTTTTCCATCCGAAATCAGAGAAAAATTGCCAAGATTCAGTGGTGGGAGAGAGGAAAATGCTGAAAAGCACTGTAGAAAATTCATGGACTTAATGGAGGATTTTGATATTGAATATGAGGAAAACATTATAAGGTTGTTTATTCAGTATTTGGTAGATGATGCAAGGTATTGGTTCTCTTTCTTTCCAGAATCTTCTATCTCTTCATGGGGAGAGTTAAGATCATCTTTTATCGAGCACTTAGGTGAAAAAGTTAATCTAGTTGCAGTGATAAATAATTTCATGGAAATACAAATAAAGAATGGTGAGCTAGTTCCTCCTTTTAATTTCAGATTTGCAAAATTATTGGGTCAAATCCCAATGGAGTTAAGACCAAATGATGTTGTTTGTTTGGTTGTTTATTTAGGGGCATTTGGTAAAAAGATGAGCTACTTGTTAAGAGATAAAAAGCCTAAAACCTTGCATCATGCTTTTATGACAACTGTCGATATTGAAAATAATTTAAGGTATGGAATCATCCCAAGAATTTTTCCATCTACTAGCGATCATTGTCATGATGTATCAAATGCACTAGATAGGTGTGGATCAAGAACTAAAGACTGATATCAAGATGTTTACATGCCTTTTGATTTTATTAACCATGCTTTAAATTGTGTTTCAACACAAAATATGAGTGAAGAGTTTATTCAATGAACAATAGGTGCCCCTCATATTGATGTGAGTATGGTTAGTAAAGAATTTTGTAATGTTCTTGAGGCAAAGATAGATTTATACGTTGGTTACACACTTAATAAATTGGAAACTAGTTTTTCCAGTTTTGGGGCTGCAGAGATAAATTGTTTGCAGTCAAATGTGGAAATTAATGAGGGGGCACGTGTTTCATCAAATGATGATTTTGAAACCCCAAATGAGGAAGTTCTATCATACTTTGCTGATGTTGAATCTAATTATGAGAGTGATGCTGAATCTGATTATATTGTTTAATATGCTAACTATTATGCTGCTGATGAAATCAATGAATATCAAGACATTGAAGATGAATCTATAGTTGATAATGTTTCAATTTAATCTGTGGATTTTTCTTCTTTTTAACACAATAATGAAGATTTCTTATCTCAGTTTGAGGAATATTTTTGTGAACAACAAAGTGATGACTATGATGGAGATGAAAGTTGTTGTGGGCATTCCTTTGCACAAGAAGATATCAGCCAAGAAGTTTCAATCCTTGGTTCCAATATATAATTGGTTGAGGAAGAGGATTCATGGATCCACAATGGCCCTGATTTTTGTGAAGATAAAGTAATGCTTTATATGCACCCTTGTGAAAAGGAGGAAAAATTATCATGTATTGGGAATGATTGTGAAAATGTTGATTTGTCTAAAATAATGATGAATTCTTTTGATTCAGAGGGCAATGAGGATAACATGGATTTTTCAATTTGTATGCTTGCATCCCGTGACTTGTCTTGTGAAGTTGTTGATTCGAAAAGGCACAAGGATTTTAATGAGCCAAAGTCTGAGACATTGGTATTTAAAAATGTTTTTGAAATTTTTTCAATGTGTAAATTTCCAGCCTTAGATAGCATTATGCCATCTTATCAAATGGATAGTGTGTCTATTCATGGTGGTCCCATAAATGAGTTTGGTAATGTAGGGGATTGTCTCAGTTATGAATCTAAAATTATGGATGTTTTATACCATGAAAATGAATATGAAATTGCTGGTGGTGGGTCAATGGTAGGTTTATTTGAACCAAATTATGAGAGTTTTCAGGAGACTATTTTCTATGATATGGAGACTAAGTCTGATTTTGCCTTTGAACCGGAAATGGATGTCAGCTTTTTTGATATGGACATTGATATTTATGATATTGTTAATGGTACATAATCAATGTCTTGTCAAGAGGAAGTTACTAATGCTGATAATGTCTCCTATAACAATGATCTACATCAAGAATATGTGTGCCAATATGAGACTATATATAATGAACTACTTGCTGATTTATTGGAACCACATTTTACTTAACAAAGATAGGATTCAGAAAAGGATCAGCAGACTGTAATTTATTCATAAGAGAGATAGATGAAGGACTACTACTCGTTGCTATTTTTGTAGATGACATTATCTTTGGAGGTAAGGACAAACTTAGTGTAGAATTTGCCAAAGAAATGAAAAGTGAATATGAAATGAGCATGATTGGACCTATCAAATACTTTCTTGGATTGAATGTAAAACAAACAGACAAAGGCATATTCATAAATCAGTCTATGTATGTGAAAGAGATATTGAAGACTTTAAAGATGGAAGATTGCAAACCAGTAAGCACCCCCATGATAACAGGAAGCAAGCTTTCTAAAGTTGATGATTCCATAGTAGTTGACAAGACCCTATACAAGTCTATGATTGGAATACTCATATATCTTACTCAATCTAGACCTAATATTTCTAATGCAGTTGGTATTGTTGGAAGATTTGCAGATGAACCCAAGAAAAATCATCTAATGGAAATAAAGAGAATATTCAGATACTTAAAAGGAATTTTTGAATATGGTTTATGGTATCCTAACTCAGAGAATATACAACTTCATGTGTACACAGATGCAGATTGGGCAGGTTGTGTTGATGACAAAAAGAGTACATCAGGAGGAGTAATATTTCTTGGAGATAGATTGGTCACTTGGATAAGTAAAAAGAAGAATTGTATATCCTAGTCAACAACAGAAGCTGAGTATGTTATAGCAGCATTGAATTATTCAACAATGGTTTGGATCAAACAGATGATTAAAGACTTCGGTATTCAAATTGATTATCCTATTGTTATTCACTGTGACAACACTAGTACTATCAATATGTCAAAGAACCCTGTGATGCATGCAAAGACAAAACACATTGAGATCAAATACCACTTCCTAAGAGAAAAATTTGCAGACAAAGAAGTAAAGTTGGATTATGTGAACACCAAGGAACAACTAGCAGATATTTTTACAGAACCTCTATCAAAAGTTACTTTTGAGTATCTCAGGGAGAAGTTGGGAGTAATTCCCTTTCCTGAGTCTGATTAGAACTTGCAGCAAGAACATCAGTCCTTGGTGACTGATGAATGGTTGAATACTCTACTTCTAGAGTAGTACATGTGCTTAATGGTGTTTAAACACCCTTTTTCATTAATGTCAAAGGGGGAGTATTAGTAAGGGGGAGCATATACTCTGGGGGAGTTTACAGAGCAGCAGCAGTAAAGAGGAACTTTTGATGAGGATATTGAGAAGGTTATAAAAAGAAGGATGACACTTTGAGTTCATGATATCATATGTTGACATCAATGTCAAAGGGGTAGATTGTTGAATATTTTCTTCTATGAAAATAATTGATTGTATGTTTGTCATTGATGACAAAAAATAATATACAGTAGGTATCTTACATGCAATTATTAGTATAGATGTTTTGGTACTATGCGTGTTTATTTCCATGGTGTATACATGTTCTAGATGCTATTTGCATTCACGCTGAGTCAGATATGTAGTTATAGTTGAGTTATGATTAATCAGTTATGGCAGTTATAGTTTTTGGAGTTTATCTGTAAAGAGCCGACATAAATATAGTGTCTCTTGAGTTGTGCCTATCTTTGGGATATGCATGTTTGTATTAATGTTTAGTTATGAGTTAAAGATAATTATCCAAAGGTGCTAAACGTGTTTCAATAGAATATTGATGTTAGAGTTAATTTGGTGAAGCCGACTTTGTGAAGCATCACGTCTATTCAGTTTGAGTTGCACGGTCCTAACTTTGATTGCATTCTTGGTTGAGACAATAAGAAAGTTGATGAAGTGTTTCCAGATACCATCATGACCTTATCCTTGGTGAAGATACATATAGCAGTTCTGTTATGTCCACTAAGTGTGATAAAAATGTAGTGAAAAAGAAAAGATAGAGAAAAGCATAAAGTTAGAAAGAATAAGTTGAACATCTATGTGAAGAAATAGAAGTTGATTGCAATTCATTGGAACTGATCAAGATAGAAGGTCTACTCAAAAAGTTCATTTACCAGATATAGTGTATATATGTTGTACTGAAGGTTGTAGCCCTCACCATCTTAGCAGTGAGATATTGGACACTGAGTCCTCACCCTTAATAGGGTTATCTATAAAATACTCCTAACAAGGTCCAACCTTTAACTAGGTCTCTGTACTTCTTTCATTGTAAAGATCAACTCTTTAACAGGGTTGTAAGATCTTCTAACAGGGATCATTATAAACTATTACAGTTATTTGTGGGTGCTAATTCCCACCAGGGTTTTTACCTATTTGGTTTCCCCGTAATCAAAATTGTTGAGTACTTTATTGTGTTATCTGAATGTGCATTTACTTTATATCAAATTACATTTAATAAAGAGAAAAGAATTAAATTTACTGATAACTGATTTACCCCCCCCCTCTCAGTTATCCTTGGGACTATTCCAACAGAAGTATGGCAAGACTTTAGACTCTCCTTCTATCACTGAGAGTAAAAAGGATACAGTTAAGATAGAGGATGGCATGTCTGAAGAGGAAGAGGTAGAGGTAGAAATAGATCCTCTTAAGAAGAAAAAGAGGCTATCTATCAAGAGAACACCTAAGGCCCTTCCACCTATCCTCACTAACAACAAACCAATGAGATCAAGAAGGAGACTTGTATTGGGTAAAGATGATGAAGATGATGATGAAGAAGTTGACACAATTGTCTTCAATAAACCACCACCTACACTTGAGTAGAAGATTTATGATCTAAAAGGAGGAAGTGGTATGAGTTCTCTTAAGTCATTGAATTATGCTTCAAGTACTAAGGAGGAAAAAAATAATATTGAGGAAGCAATTGTGGAGAAAATGGAAATATGGAAATATGGCCCTTCCAAGTTGAAGAGCCATATGACTAAAGATCTGTTCAAAGCAATATCTATTCCCTAGTTCAATCTAGTCCAAACTAAAAAATACATAAGGGAAGTCATGCCTACAATGAAAAACAAAGAGATAAAAGAGGCAATGACCAAATATGAAAACAATCACACTCTGAGATTCAAGACTTTCAAGATACTAAACAAAAATATAGAATATGTAGTGCAACATGACACAACAGTGTGGAAATCTGTATTTGAAGTGAAAGTAGATGATAAGGTAGAAGTACTAAGTTTATATCCTCCTAAACAGACCAATGATGATACATTAGCTAAGGTACAGACAATTGAAGAGTCTAATGCTGAGAAGATTGTAGTAGAAGTGATGCCATCCTTGCCCCGATCACCTATCCAGAACACATTGTCTCCGGGCAAGGATAAGGCTACAAAATCCAAATCTGAACTAATAGGAACTGAGCAACATGCTCCACCTATTACTAGGCCAAGCACAACTGAGTCATAGATGGAAAAGGTAAATGTTTCTTCAACCAGTATTGTTTCTTCAGTTAACCTTGATTCAACAATTGGTAGAGTAAAGGTCAATGAACTAATTTAATTAAATACCGAGGTACAAGATGAGGATGGAAAAGGTAAGGAAATTTTTCCTTCACCTAATCCCAAGATCAAAGGTAAGGAGAAGGAAGTGAATACTAATGAGATTGATTTTGAAGGTACATTGTGATTTCCTATCCTACTTTGGAATTACCTTGTAGATATAGTTTGGTATTTTTGTCAAAAACAAGGGGGAAAGGTCATTGGATATACATTGAGTAAATACATTTATAGTTGAGTAGAGAAGAAGATATACATTACATAAACAATTTTGAAAAAAAAAAAAAAAAAAATAGAATCAGTTGGACCCAAGTAGTAGAGCAGGTGTCAAAACCTGAGCACATGGTAAGGGGGAGTTTTGACCTATCAGATTTAGAGTTCAATGATAATTTTTTTTGTCACTAATGCCAAAGGGGGAGATTTTAGACCTTATGGAAAGATATGTATTCAATTAGTGTCAAAACACTTAGTCATTCAGTATCGCCCGAGTGATCACTATTGCCCGAGTGACCAACATCGTCTGAGTAATCACTGTGACCCCAGTGATCAGCATATCTCCTGAGTAATTAGTGTGACCTGAGTGATCAACATATTTCCTAAGTATCTGTTTATCACCCAAGTAGACTTCTAGACCCAAGTGATAGTATTGAGCCGAATTTGTATACATTGTTTGATATCATTATGTCTAATGGAAGCCGACTTATGAAGTCATTTGTTTTGGATAAGATATATAAGTAAGATGTTTTATTTATCCAAAATGTGTATGTGAACAAGTGTATATGTGAATATGAAGTGGCATATCGATTAGAAGATTGTAGAAGTATAAAAGTACAGTAGAGACTCATCCATCACACTCAGGTGATTAGTTATAAATCAAAGGATCTTATTCAAAAAATTAGAGTTGCATAAGAAGATCATCTATTGGTTCATTCTAACAAGTGGATCAGAAAAATCCTCTAAATAGGTGGACTTATCAGTCCTTTGTAAATATCCTAACAGAGTTGCATTACTTTATTTTATTGTATAAAATCCTTTAACAAGGTGGACTTAATAGTCCTTATTTCTCCTAACAGGGAATGCCATCAAAAGTGGTCAATGTAAGCTCTAACAAGCTAAATTTATACTCCAGTACTAAATCTTATGGGTACCATACCCACCCAAGTTTTACTTTCTATTTGGAAGGTTTCTTGCTAACCAAATACTGTGTTATGTGTGATGAATGATTATTTATTTTCTATGCATGCAATCAAATTAGATAATATCATTAAGGTTAAAGAAGAATAAGTTTTATTAGTTCCTCATTCACCCCCCCCAGTCACATTGCATGTAATATATTTCCAACAAACTCAATGCCTGGTACCTGTAAAATCACCTACACAAAACAAACAACACACATATCAATACACAATCAGTGAGGGAGGAATCTTAACATCACATGGCTCTCACAAATGAGTAATACAACATCATCCCTCTTCACACAAACACATCAGGGAAAGGATCAAATCACATAGAATAAATATATCAATATCTTAACTATCATGAATTACATCTCCTAAATCGTGGGTTAGTCCATAACGATATATATTAAGCATGAAACATAATCATCAAAGATCATAATATAAGGATTGTGTGTGTGGAAATGTGACTTATCTATATAGCACAAACACTTCAATGAATCATTGTATGATTTATTAAACAAATTAAACTAATGAAACGTAAATCAATCAAAGTGACTCATTGCCTTTTAGTAAATAGGAGTGTGAATTTTTCTCTCAGATCATCGAAAACTCTAGTGACTATAGACTCTATCTAAATGAAGTGTTTTGAAAGCTAAGATAAATGATATGCAAGTTCATCCAAATTAAGCTAAGATTAATCCATTATTGAGAAAATTAAAGTAGGATTCCTATGATTTAATTATGAAAATGCAAGTAAACTAAATGAACTATGTGAATATGATAAGCAATTAACAATAATCTATGACCAACTTGAAAACATTTCTCCACTTCACCCATTATCTCTCTTTTTAGAAGAATGGAGGCATGATTATATATAAATCCTCTAAAAAATGGAGAGACAAGATCAATTAAAGATTGGCGATTGAGATCGATCTCACACTAGCACAATCTCTGTGCAACTGATTTGATTGGTCGAGACTCAAAGTTGAAGAATCGGTTAACTCTAATGCTTAATAAATCATTTTAGAAGTTTCTAAATTGAATGACGAGTTAACAAAAATTATTTTAATTTTTTTTGAAATGACAAGGAGATAAGGTTTAGTTAATTGAATTGATTTGATTCATTTCCATAATGATAATCAGTTGACTGAACTAAATTGATTTGATCAATCTTTTTGGATTATTTAAATGCTTTAATGAATATTCCTCCAAAGTTTGATGATATAATTAATTTAATCCCTTTTTGTGATTAATTGATAATTCTTATTTATTTAATCAACATCCTAAGACATTAATTAAATAAATATTATTAGGTTGATTTAATTGTCAACAACATTAGGATTTAGGAATTAATTAATTGAATGGGATAAAGTGTGCTGATTGAATGTGGCCTAGAGTTTAGGTCAAATCATATTGATGAATTGAATTTCCTTAGATTAGGACATAGGAGATTTAATCAAGATTAGGATTTTCTTAATGGATAGTCGAGATTAGGGGCTTAGGGTTTTGTAGACCATTTTTGGGTGGTTACAAGCATACCATAAGTAATAATCCTAATAACTTAAATGTATCATATGAATAAATCATTAAATGAAATCATTATCAAGTCCTATAAGATCAAAGCATCATAAAAATTCCATCACAAATATCAATGTCATTAAAGTTCCTAACCGCATAAGCTAAAAATGAAGCATATGGAAGGGTATCACAAATCATAAGCAATATACCTAACACCATCAATATGCCTATCAAATATAAGTCACCAATAGCATCATCAAGTATTGAAATATAAATTCATCATGACTAATCTACCAGGATAGATCAAATAAGTACCTCTACATACATGCCTAATGTCATATCAGACCCACATAAGTAGAAAGAAAAATATGAAAGGATCATACAACATCCAACATACTTAACTGAAATGTTGCATTCTACTTTTTATCACTCTTAGCTATGTAATCAGGGGTAGTGGCCTTTTTTGGTTCTCTGTCTGCTGTTGGGATAGAATTTTGTTTTGTTGGTCCTAGTTGTATATCTTTTCTCTCATTGTTAAAGGGTTTTGGGGGCCCTTAAAAACATGTAGTTACCTTAATCAAAAATAGACTTAACCGAATAACATATGTTTAATTTTCCTATCATAATATGTGCATGGTTGTGTTAGGGTTACAGAGTTGTTACACCTACACATTAGTAACTAGTAGACTTGTACTCGAAATAGTGTAAACTAGGTCAAACATTGCACAAAAAAATGGAAGCAAATAGTCATTTCAAGGAAAATATAACTCATGATCATTAGAGGTTTGTTTGGTTGTTGGAACTGACCTAGAATTGGAAAATAGGAATTGGTGAATTGGTATAAGCCAATTCTAATTTTGGTCCAAAATGAGCATTCTGCAATTCTACCTCAGAACCTGGAATTAGAATTGAGGCATGGAATTGGAATTGAGAATCCAATTTTGAGAAGGGAAACCAATTCCTATTTTCCAATTCTAGGTCAATTCGAGGTCAATTCCAACAACTAAAAAGTAGATTCTAATCTACTTAAGGGGAAATTTTAATGTTGTTATTTTCTTATAGTGCATAATAAATTGTCATATCAATGGATATGTGGATGCATATTTTGGTGGAAATAGAGATAAGAGAAATTATAATACAAGGTATATTTTGTCCTTAGTTGGAGGTGTTATTAGTTGGGTATCAAAGTTGTAGATAGTGGTTGTCTTGTCTACTATTGAAGCTAAATATATGACAACAACGTAGGCTAGCTCAAGAAGGTAATTTGGCTTCATATAATTTTGGGTGAATTGCAAGTTGTAATCACCTAAAAATGGTCTGATATAATCAGAGGCCCTAATCTGAAATCAAGTGCCCTAAGTCCTAACCAAGACATCAAATTCAAAGCTAATCATTATTATGTAATTGAACTAGATCGGTTTCATTATATAATTCATCAAAAAACAAGTATCAAAGATCACTCACCAAGAGGCATTAATTCATTAATTAATCTTAGTCATTTAAATCAAATCAAAATTAAAAAGTACATGACTAAGGATATTAATTAAAGTGAATTAATTAATTCAAACATTTATATTCCTCCACTTGGCCTCCAAGTCAACTCATTGACCAATGAGAAGAAATCACATGGATCACTCAAGGGATCAATATCAACCCTTCCTCATGAGTGAATCTCAACCATCAAATACAAATTCAAATTCAAATTTCTCTTTTCCCTCCAAGAAAATTCTATAAAATGAAGCCCTTCTAAGCTCATTAGATATGTGAATAGTGCAATAAATTAGCTAAATAATGGAAATTTCAATTCATAGCATAATCTAGTTCATTGTTCTTCAATTTAACTATTTCAATTTCATGCATTTAGCAACTAATGAAGCATAATTGAAAAATCTTATATCCATTTTAGGCATTTTCTTTATGAATCTTCCATCCTAGATTGTTAATTCACTATGAATTCATGCTTAAACTGAGAGCAATTTGTAAATTCATTTGGATCTTCTATGTAGGAAGCAATAGGACTCTTTTAACATGTTATTTGGTTCAATTAGACTCAATTTTGATACTAACGTGTTGATCTAATGTCTTATTGAGTGATTGTGTGCACAATTCTTGCAGGTGCAACATTTACACATCACATTTTTGGTGCCCACCATGGGGATTGAAGCCTCATTTTCACAAAAGTTTCTCTCTGTCATGCAAAGTTAGCAAGAAGAACTACAAAAAGTTATTTTAGGGAAGTCCTAGATTATTTCTGAGAGTCTTTCGTCATTTCTTGGATTCTTTTCATCTTTTATGGTGTTCCTTTAGTCATTTCTAGGAATCTTTCATCATTTTCCATTATCCTTTCAGCATTTTCCATTATTGTTTCAGCATCTTCGGAAGGTATATTTTTTGCATTTCATATTTTCATTATTACTTTCATCCTTTCTGGAGCCTTTGGTCATCTACGGTATTCCTTTAGTCATTTACAATATAGTTAGTCATCTGGGGTTCATATTTCATCGTTTCTAGGAAACATCATCTGGGGTTACTGTTTTGCTGTCTGGAAACTTGAGATCAAAAAGTACAGTCTATTTTCTTGAAAATTTTGGGTACTAATTAGCTAACTTGATATGTTTTTCTATTTTTATCACTTGAGACAACCTAACAAGTTTTTTCAGGATGCATGCCAAAGAAACCTTGGTGAAAGAAGTGGAGTAAAACATGCAAAACTACTAACGAGTGTAAATGCAGGTTGCCTTTGTGAAAATCAATCAAAATTTGTGCTTGATTATATTTTTCTCTAGGCACTAAATTTCAAATTTGAAGTTGAATCTTAAGTTGACTAGAGGATTATACTTTTTTCCTTCATGAAAAACCAGAAACTTAAAATTTAAGTTAAGTTTTGAGTTCAAATTTGTGGTAAATAAATCATTGTTTTGCATGTTTGATAGGAGAAAACAACATGGATAGGAGAGTATGCTCTTCTTCCTTGTGAAGAATAAAAAATCTAGACTCCTAAGTTGTCAATCCTCTTTACTGCTTATTACCTTTATATGGGCCTGTGGGTTGAGGGAAAAATCTCCTGCGAATGACCCAGGTGAGAACGAGGTGTGAGCCACACCACTCCAACTCACCTTAAAAAAAATTTCTCTTTGGGGCCAAAGCCTCGGGAGTCAGATGTGATTTGAGCTTATAAAAGCTCACTTCTAATACAAGGTAGGGCCTAACGGTCTCAATCATGTTTACATGAATTCTTGTGCCAAGACACTCTGTGGGGTTAGCAGCCTCAATCGTACTTGCACAAACACAAAGGATATAACTAAACAAAGATCCATACTAGAAACTCTAGCATAGAAGCAACCCAATTTGGCCTTGAGATGTGATAATATTTATGCAAGGAGGATATTAACCTCCCCAAGATACTCGTTATTTTTTACCCTCACTAGCGTTTGGAGTCGGATAATATGACATCATGATTGGATCCATTGCATGCTTAGTGATAGTCGTATTCTGATTATATTTTGAGTGTGTACCCAAGTAGACGAGAAAATATTTTCATGCTATGCCAATTCTGTAGGGAAATGTGTTTTTGCAGTTACACTTATAATCATGAAAATTCTAAAAACAAACAAGTCCTATCAAAATGAGACAACATCACTTTGCTTTGCAAGTGTGTATCACTAATTGAACAAGAAAAAACACCTGTGAATATACCCAAAACATCAAAAAATTATAAATTATAGATTTTCATCTGGACATATATTCTAAAGTATTCTCAAAAGGTCATTTCATGCATTCAAAATGTCATCTTTGGTTGCAAAATATCGTCTATGGTATTTGTTTCATTGTTTCTGGGGTTTAAAAGGTCATTTTCTATTGTCCTATTACACTGTCTTGGACAAAAGTGTTGGTTCCAGTCCTATTTGGTCATCTCTGGGATATTTCATCATTTCTGGTAAATCTTTCATCATTTCCAGATAAAAAGGTCAGTTCTGGTGTCTGTTTCATCATTTTTGAGAGGGATAATTTGTTTTGTCATTTTCAAAATAGAGGTCATTTATGTACATATTTTGAAAAATCAAATCATTGATTCAAGCACCCTTTTTGGAGTACTTGCACCTTATGTTGTCGTAGATATTCAAATAAGCGTAGATAAGTCTACAAATTTTCAAAAAATTTGGAAAATTTTACCCCAACTTTGTGAGGTCATAACTTTTGAATCAGAGGTAATGAATTTAATCACTTCACATCAAATTGGTTATTTTGGTCTCAATCTATCATCAAACATCCATCAAGATAGGGCATCAATTCATTTATTCATATCAAATTGATTCTCTAGTCTCCACATCATTTCTATCAACAAGTGCAATCTATCTAGCTCTTCAAGCAATCTAGGATCTCCAGCAACTTCAATCGCTTTTTGTTTGATCAAGTTTGGAATCAATTACAAACCAGGAATAGTTTCATCAAGATTCATATCAAACTATTTAATCCCAATTTAACATCATATATTCTTTGATTCAACGCGTTGATCGCACATCGATTCAAACAGGGGAAAATGTAATCACCTAAAAATGGTCTGATATAACCAAAGGCCATAATCTGAAATCAAGTTCCCTAAGTCCTAACTAAGACATCAAATTCAAAGCTTATCATAATTATGTAATTAAACTAGATCGATTTAATTATATAATTAATCAAAAATCAATTATCAAAGATCACTCACCAAGAAACCGTAATTAATTAATTAATCTTGGTCATTTAAATCAAATCAAATCTAAAAGCACATGACTAAGGATATTAATTAAAGTGAATTAATTAATTCAAACATTTATATTCCTCCACTTGGCCTCCAAGTCAACTAATTGAACAATGAGAATCAATCACATGGATCACTTAAGGGATCAATCTCAACCCTTCCTCACGAGTGACTCTCAACCATAAAATTTGAATTTCTCTTTTCCCTCCAAGGAAAATCTATAAAATGATGCCCTTCTAAGCTCATTTGATAGGTGAATAGTACATTATATTATCTAACTAATGAAAATTTTAATTCATAGCATAATCTAGTTCATTGTTCTTCAATTCAATTGTTTCAATTTCATGCATTTAGAAACTAATGGAGCATAATTGAACAATCTTATATGCATTTTAGGCATTTTCTTTATGAATCTTCCATCCTAGATTGTCAATTCACTATGAATTCATGCTTAAACTAAGAGCAATTTGTAAATTCATGTGGATCTTCTATGTAGGAAGAAATATGAAACTTTTAACATGTTATTGTTAGAATTAATGGGAAGTAGTGCTGAGAGGGGAGGGGTGAATCAGTACCTCTAAAAATTTTAGCACCTTACACAATTTATCATTAGTAATCATTCAATTCTGATTTACCAACAATTACTGTTATTCTTTCTTATGTATCTAATGTTTGTTCACAATCTTTGATTTCAATCATTCATAGAAACATTCATGAAATTGACAAACACATAACACAAGATATGATATCTTAGAAAACTCTTGTTAGGAAGTAAAAAATGCGATGGGGATGGCACGCACAAAACTTCACTATCTACAGAATGGAAGGGAGCTGGTTAAGGCTTACAATTTGATCACTTCTGATGATCTACCCTGTTAAGAGTATTAAGGTGGAGACCTGTTAAGTGTTGGAAAGTGACATTGCAAGCAATTGTTATTTTATCATTGATGTCAAACCTTAACTGGTGAGACTATTGTTATCTGTTTGAGTACCATTTCTATTGTTGATGAAGAAGATTTAACAAGAAGACCAAGTGAATGGTTGAGTTAAGGCAAATAAAAGGGTACTTGATCAGTTGGCACTCTGGAAAAGTAATTAGTTGTTTATCTTTCAAAGATAGTTTTTTTGGCTGTTCTAAGCCGAGCAAGTTTGGCTTGTGCCGAGTGAAGTTGCTTGTGTCGAGCAAAGTTGTTTGTGCTGAGCGAAGTTGTTTGTGATGAGAAAGTTTGTTCAGTGTCGAGCACTAGTGAAATTGCTGAGTGAAAATAGTGGTGCTGTCTGACTTATAGTAATTGGA
The DNA here is from genome assembly GCA_018584345.1 of Thuja plicata. Lineage (NCBI taxonomy): Eukaryota > Viridiplantae > Streptophyta > Pinopsida > Cupressales > Cupressaceae > Thuja > Thuja plicata. The sequence goes on along the minus strand of MU228288.1, from coordinate 1,192,433 downwards.
TTAATGATAAGATTTGAGATCTCTGGCCAACTTAGTTAATTTTATTAGGATATGTAATGTTAATTAAAGATTGATCCATGTCATTTAAATGTATGGGTAACCATAATTAATGCATGGTTTCAAGATTTAATTAGAGACTACTTTGGAGAAGTAAATGTAATGTATGATCCATTG
>MU228288.1:1172904-1186263 GCA_018584345.1 Thuja plicata | reverse complement strand
TTGAGTACCATATCTATTGTTGATGAAGAAGATTTAACAAGAAGACCAAGTGAATGGTTGAGTTAAGGCAAATAAAAGGGTACTTGATCAGTTGGCACTCTGGCAAAGTAATTAGTTGTTTATCTTTGAAAGATAGTTTTTTTGGCTGTTTTGTGCCGAGCAAGTTTGGCTTGTGCCAAGCGAAGTTGCTTGTGCTGAGCAAAGTTGTTTGTGCCGAGTGAAGTTGTTTGTGACAAGAAAGTTTGTTCAGTGTCGAGCACCAGTGAAATTGTCAAGTGAAAATAGTGATGTTGGCCAACTTACATTAATTGGATTAATGATAAGATTTGAGATCTCTGGCCGACTTAATTAATTTTATTGGGATATGTCATGTTAATTAAAGATTGATCCATGTCATTAAAATGTATGGGTAACCATAATTAATGCATGGTTTCAAGATTTAATTAGAGACTACTTTGGAAAAGTAAATGTAATGTATGATCCATTGGATCTAACCTAACCTAAGATCTATGATCTTGATTAACCTAAGAAATTAATTGAGCATAATTGAACAATCTTATATGCATTTTAGGCATTTTATTTATGAATCTTCCATCCTACATTTCAATTCACTATGAATTCATGCTTAAACTGAGAGCAATTTGTATATTCATGTGGATCTTCTATGTAGGAAGAAATATGAAACTTTTTACATGTTATTGTTGGAATTAATGGGAAGTAGTACTGAGAGGGGAGGGGTGAATCAGTACCTCTAAAACTTTTAGCACCTTACACAATTTATCATTAGTAATCATTCAATTCTGATTTACCAACCATTACTGTTATTCTTTCTTATGTATCTAATGTTTGTTCACAATATTTAATTTCAATCATTCATAGAAACATTCATGAAATTGACAAACACATAACATAAGATATGGTATTGCAGAAAAATCTTGTTATGAAGTAAAAACTACGGTGGGGATGGTACCCACAAAACTTCACTATCTACAGAATGAAAGGGAGCTGGTTAAGGCTTACAATTTGATCACTTCTGATGATTTACCCTGTTAAGAGTATTAAGGTGGAGACCTGTTAAGATCTACTCTATTAAGAGCTTTAGCAACACTTATTTAAGTGTGCACTCAGTAAAGAGATTTGCAATAGGATGGTTAAGCCCACCTTTCTTGAAAGGATTTCATTAGTGTACTACACTTGTTAGAATGAGTACAAATGTTGACCTGACTGTATGAAATCTACTATTTCTGATTTATAGATCCATTAAAACCTTTACAATAATAATATCACCTTAAGTGATTGATGAATACCTTTTTTCTGCTTGTCGTAGCCTCTGTTCTATTCTTGAAAACTGATTTGATTATGTTTGTGTTTTTCTGCATGAATTCTCTGTCTGGTCTTTAGTTTCTCTTCGTGGCTACTATCCTTTTTGAACAACAACAATTCTCAATGGATTGAGCACCTATTTATACAAGTATTTTACCTATCTAGGAATTCATGATTTACAATTTTAACTCTCAGATCCAAGGTTTACAACTTGACCTTGATCTTTAGTTTGCATGTTTTAAAATAGTAAAATTAATTAAAAAATTAACAATTATATTGCTTCCTCCACATATAATGGATTTAAAAGAAAATCAAGAAGTTATAAATACAACTTCAGTGATTTTTCTGACGTGGAAAGTCAGATCCACTTTTTGTGGGATGTAACTGATTGTCGATTCTTGGTTTTTGGTTTGAACTTGCAGTCTGTCGGTGTTTCTTGACTGAACTGTTCATCGGGTTCCCTGTAACTGTTGGGTTACTCTCTTTGTTGTACTGTTGGGTAGTGCTATTGTTACTCATCGGGTAACACTTAACAGTGTTTTTCGGGTAACCTTGGCATCAGATAGTGTTGTGCCTTGTCTGTCGGTGTAGATTAAACCGATGGTGCAGATCATGTTTTTCATCTAAGTATACCAATCGAAAAATATAATGCCTTCAGCTATATAGTTTAATTTGATTCAATTTTGATACAAACATATTGATCTAATGTATTGCTGACTGATTGTGTGCAGAATTATTGCAGGTAAAATATTTACATATCACATAGATTAAGAAGGATAACATGGTCTTGAATTGTGATAGCAAGAGTTCTTTACACTTCTAGTATGAAACTCAAGATATCATGCCAGAAAAAACCATATTGATATTGAATATCACATTGTATGTCAGGTGTTGGAGGTGGATAGATCTATTTGGCCAAGATTCACATTGATATAAACATGTCAAATATTATGAAAAAAACCCATAGGTAGAGAGAAGTTCATTTAGGTTGAAACTTCCTTAGGATTGTGTTGGTTCTTTTTTATGTTGTGATTACTGAACATCAACCTGTTCTCTTTGCAACGGATCTTTAAGAGTAGCCAAATCCAAGTAGTTTACAATAGAATGAAAGGACCAATTAACAAGGATGTGGATCCATCCTTCTATGCTTTAGGTTCTACAAAACCAAGGGGGGGACACCCTTTAACACCTTCAATATTCTGTTTTGAATCAATCAGCAGAGATCTCACAAAGGTTCAACACGACCGGGAGATACTAGGTAACCAACTAATCACCCATTGAACATATACCTTGAAGTGGAGAATGATATTAGTACAACATCACAAGCCATATAAAACCTTCTGATATGTTAGAGATTATGTTTAAAATGCAGAATATAACCAAGATTTAGCTGAAAATGCATCAATATAGAAGATACTAATCACCATCCAGTGCTTTATCCATGGTAAATATCCTTTAACCAAAGTTAGAAATACAACAATCAACTATTGTCAATGATTGTAATCCATAAATACAATTAGTCCAAACTATTACTTCTTACAACAAATCCTTCTGTAGATAACCAAATGAAATTATGTCACATCCACAACATCATTTAATCTGATCCTAGATAAAAACTAAAGAATGATAACATATACATAGATAACTCTATGCAAAGAATCAGAAAATTTAGACTTCACAAGACTGATACCAAGGAGAGATATGAATCTTGAAATTTTGTATTAGGTATGAAGATTCACATTACTACACACAAATTTTCAATCAGACAAATACATCTTAAATAAGCTACAAAAGACCAATGACATTCTATTCTACCTAAAACAAACTAGTTTAATCAAGAAGCTATATCCCTAATGGAACCATAAAACAAATGGAAACTCCTGGATCCAATACTCTGCAACTCTCTATGGAGATTAGGTTTTCAAACCTTATACCAATGGAAAAATTAGAATATGTATCCCCAAGAGAAAGGTTTCTAGATACTTTATTGAAACACCACTTGTCATCTTTGCTTTAACCAATTTTGAGCTAAAACATTCTTTCTTCATTCCATTCAAACCACTCTGATTCTACACTCAAATTGATTGCAAAAATGTAATCCTCATCCTGAGACCTTTCCAACGGTATATTACACTTTCTATTTTTGAGAAGATTTATCCAATATACCATTAAATAAACTCTTCCCTCATGTGCACATTCAATTTTAATTTTAAATTTGCATGTCTTTTCAATAGTTAAACTATTGAATTATGTTGATATCTTCTATCTCTTCATTTTAATATCTGCATCTTGCACATATTAACCTTTTCCTACACATTACCTCTTATCTTTATCTCTCCACTTTGATCTTTTTCATTTGCATTAATCTTTATTTTGTCTTTATCTTATTATTCTCGTGCACATTAATCCACCTTAACCTTTTATTATGCACTGCCTTTTACCTTAGTTTCAACATCCTTCTGCCCAGAATGTGCCACATGTCACCCTCTAACTAGCTTTGTGAAACCACCTGGATGCCACATGTCAGTCTTTAATTCACTCTGGAAGTGCCACATCTACATTGCACCAGATCTTGCAACCTGTCCAAGTACCATGTGTCGCATTGCCTCAATGACTAACTACCCTGCATCTTTGGTTAGCGCCAACATGCATGCCATACGATCCTACCTCGGGATTCATTCCTATCTTGGATGTCTCAAATGCCCGGCCGCCACCTCATCACCACTTGGACGCCACCTCGGGATTCTTTCCTCACTCATTTCATCTTTGATTATTCTTTCCTTACCTTTGTGTAAAAAATTAGTGGTCTAAAAATCCTCGTTGTTTACAGTGAATACAAACGTTGAGTATTAGAGATATGTGTGTATTTTAATTGTGTATAAGAACCTCCTCACTCCAGATTGATGGGCTTTTTCCAAATCTCAAAAAAATGAATATGGTAGTAAGAATGGATTTCTTTCTGACCATGGAGAAAAAGACAATAGTTAAATATTCTCTGCATGCCTCTGCATACTTCTTTGATAAACAACTCACTCCTTTTTATTCCTTTTCTCATGCATTTGAGTTCAAATTAAATATGATGTGTTTCCTACATTTTCTTTGTCAGGGAGTTAGCATGGAAGTTTTGAACATGCCCCATGAATACATTACTCATGCTTTGATGGATGTCTATAGCATTTCCAAAAACTTCCCCCTTTGCATTTGACCATTAAAATCCACTTTTTAGATATTTTGTCAAGTGTTAAAAATGAGTAAGCTACTCTCATAAATGCACTCATAAAAACTAATTGACTCATACAAGGGACCTCAAATACTTGATGAATATGATCCCTGGCACACAAATACCAGCTTCATACAATGGTTTTTCATGACTCACTTTGAGGTCTAAAATATCACTTGTCAAAGTTGCTCCTTCAAACTATCTTGCAACAAAAACACAGGAACAAGTCTGAAAACATAATCAAAACACCTCTGACAAAAATATCTAAAGACCCCTGGGGGGCTATCACTGAACCAATTTGATCTTTTAAATAAAAAGAACACATGTGCTAGAGGAGAACACTAGAAACACTTGGATTTGCAAGTTATTGATACTCAAACTTACCCACTTTCAACTTACTTCTGCAAATGCAAACTCAAAACCCATGACATTTCAATTGAAACTGATTTGGTAAAAATACCAAATGGAATCCTGATGTTTTATGATCTTTCAAATAGGTTCATTAGAATACAGTGAGCATGGATCATCAAATATCTTGATATGGACATCTACTGGTCATAAATTATGCACCTTTGAAAATGATCATCTGAAAACACTATGCAAATGCAGATGTCCAACTTACACAAATCGCATTTGGATCTGACTTCGTAAACCAATTAGATGAATGCCTCATGATCTAAAACCATGTGACTTGATTCACTTTCACATAGAGAGAAAAAAATTTCAAATGGATTAATCGGATCATCAACTGGTGAATCAATATGAATCCCTAAAGTCAGCCTCTTACCAATTGTCTGACTTCAAAATCAGTAAAATTGCATAAACTTGATCTGGAATTGAATGAGAAAACTATCCAAATGGATTGGCACAGATCTTAAATTCTTCATGATAGAAAATTTCCATGACAATAATATAGGGGATTATTCAATTATCCATGACATTCAATAGGGTGCAAGTTGTGAAACCTCAAACTAAGCAACTTCATAGTTCTGCACTTTCACATTCTGAGAATCAAAATAAATTGCAAACAAAATAGCCTTGGGAAACTTATCATATGAACTTGTAGGAATATTTAAATGGAAACAGAGCTTCTATTTCTTGCCTACAACACCTCTTCATAATCCTTATGTCATGAAACTTTATTTGGCCAAAGATGCAAGCATGCAAAGTAGGTAATTTGGTATAATCAGGCAGTGTGCAAAATGCAGATTTGTGTAAACACCTTTAAACAACTACCTTCAAAATACATTTAAATTGAATTCTAAAAGTTGTAACCCACTTTATTTACTCCATGATAATTTTTAAACACATGTCGCAAGTGGAATCTCGTGAAAATCATCAGGTCACATTTTACTTGCACTTCAAGTAAGCATCATCAAATTTTTTTTTTGGGGTACTCACCTTGCCTTAGAGAAAAATTTCAATTGGTCACTCCAAATTTGTGCCAAATTTGTGAGTACCAATAGTGGCCCTGTCTGGGGACGCGTTCCCCTTGTGGGCACATAGAGAATTTAGAATCTTTAGGTTGAGCAGACCACTAAAAAATAAGACTTCTTTTCAACTTCCCAAAACTGGGTTCCTTATTGAAAACACCAAACACACAACTGAAAACAAAGTGGCTATACAACATGTACAATATTTAGAAATGGCCAACAGTCAAAAAACTAAAATCATCACTTACCCCTATCAAAAACTTGATTATCATTTCTATGGATCAAAGGTAAACGATACTTATTATTTCTTACAACATGATCCTACATGCCACCCAATATCTTCAGCATATCAAATAACAAATAATCAGCATCTTAACTGTCATTAGGTGCTTGGAAGTCACCCCAGTACTGAGAAAATTGATCATTATGTAACACAAAATTATCATACTTTTTACCACCACTGACAAGCTGAAAAAGGAAAAATTCCAACTCCTTGACATGGCTGGAATCAAACATAGTTTGGATGTTAGTTTGCACAAAAGAATCAATCTCAGTCATAACAACAACTTGCAAACTCTCCAAGTAAAGACATGATTGCATAATATTGGAGACAACTTTTTGATCTAAACTTTTACAAGCATCCTCCAAATCTGAAAATGTATCATCAAGTAATGGTTCATTTACCATGTGAAAATATGGAAATACACATGTAGATCTTTCACTCTTCTCAAGGAAGTAATCAACATTATGATGTATACAAGAATCATCCATACCAAACTCATCAAAATTTGAACCCACACCAGCATATGAGTCATCATATTCATCATACTTGACATAATCAAATTTTCCAAAATCTTATGCATTTCCATCTTGCATATTGTTTGCCTCAGAAGCAGGAATAAGAAAGTCAGCATAGGTCTCATACTTTGCATCCATTTGCATGTCTTCATTATCAAAGCATATATCAATCGGGTGATGCAAAGTAGAGTGTACATCAAGTGCATACCTCTGGAAATCAACAGCCAACAGTTCTAAAATGTTTTCATTGCTCAATGGACATTAAACTTCATTTTCATTGTCTTCAATCTCTACTTTGCTGTTGCAAATATCTTCACCACTGGGAACAAGGATTGAAGTTTCTTGGCTCATGCATTTTTGTGAAAAATAATCATCACTACAACTATTATCCACATCATAATAATTCTCTTTCTATCCAAAAAATCTCCACTAAACTGAGATAAGAAATCTGCATTACCATACTGATAATAAAACAAATCCATGAACCCAATGGAAAGATCTAAAACTAGAGATTCATCCCTAACATCTTGACATTCAGTAACTTCGCTATCAGCATTGTCATCATAACTAGAGTCAACATCATCGGTACTTTCAAATTCAGATTCTTCAAACTCATCTATCCATTTCTTAACAAGTTCAATGCCTTCTTCTTTACATGATGCAGAACAAAATACTGACTTAGGCATACAAAGCTCTAAGAACAAATGAAAATATGTATACTCTTGAAGTTCAATCCCTTCTGGAAACTTATCATATGCATTGGAAAAAATTGCATAAAACACATGTATTGCTTCTTCATCTTTTTGAATTTCTTCAAGATTTTCTTGATAAATTTCAGATATAAGCAACATATTCTAATCTATTGAATCTAGAATCTCCATCGCACTACTTATTTACAACTTTCTCATTCACAAAGATTTCATCCAACTATGCAATCATTTGTTTCACAAAATAGCATAACATACTCCTAATTTTGATGATTGAAATTTGTACCAAGAAGTATGGGAAACCTTTAAACTCACTTTCCTTTTCTCCAGTGACTTCTTCACCTGGTAAGGAACCAAAATTATCTCATAAAACTTTGAGGAATACCTGGGAAAATTCTTTTGTTTCTATCCTTTATTTCCTTCTGATTTAGTCGACCTGCCACTGAATCTTTTGAGCATCTACTAAATCCTTGCTGCAAGTATTTCCAACTGATCACCAAATTTCTTTCACTTAAATGCACACTGGTCTAGAGATCTTTCAGAGTCGACACTCACTGCTGTGAGAATGAATAAAATATTTGCAGAACAAGGACAAGTTGAGATTCAAACAAAGATAGCAGACTTTCAACAAGTCAATAGGATTTGATACATTTCTTTACAAAGAAGACATCCAGAATCTCTTTCAACAACAACAACAACAACCAGGCTGGTAAATATGATCTGAAGGACTTTCAGATTTACAAACTTTTATAACTCTATCCTCAAATGCATATGGCAGAAAATAAATTGATCTATAAACAAACAAGCCAGGAGTCTAGCTCAACTTGATAAACCTGAATTATTTATTGAAAATTACTTCAAATCCCCAGTAGAATTTCTATTTTTTTATTCTTTTTTATGCTGTGATTACTGAACAACAACCTTTTCACTTTGCAATGGATTTTTAAGAGTATCCAACTCCAACTAGTTTACAATAGAATGAAAAGGACCAATTAACAAGGATGCAAATCCATTCTTCTATGCTTTAGGTTCTGCAAAGCCAAGGGGGGGACACCCTTTAATGCCTTTAATATTTTGTTTGGCATCAATCAGCAGAGATCTCACAAAGGCTCAACACGACCGGGAGATACTAGGTAACTGGATAATCACCCATTGAACATCGACCTTGAAGTGGAGCATAAGATTAGTACAACATCAAAAGCCACATAAAACCTTCTGATATGTCAAAGTTTATGTTTAAAATGTAAAATATAACCAATATTCAACTTAAAATGCATCAGTACAGAAGATACTAATCACCAGCCAATGCTTTATCCATGGGAAATATCCTTTAACTAAAGTCATAAATACAGTAATCAACTATTGTCAATGATTCTAAGTTATAAATACAATCAGTCCACACCATTACTTCTTACAACAAATCCTTTTGTAGACAACCAAATGAAATAATGTCACATCCACAACATTATTTAATCTGGTCCTAGATCAGAACTGAAGAATGATAATATATACATAGATAACTCTATGCAAAGAATCAAAAAATTCAGACTTCACAAGACGGACACCAAGGAGAGATATGAATCTTGAACTTTTGTATTAAGTATGAAGAATCACATTACTGCACACAAATTTGCAATAAAAAAATACCTCTTTAATAAGCTGTAAAACACCAATGACATTCTATTCTACCTGAAACAAACTAGTTTAATCAATAATTTATATCCCTAATGGAACCACAAAACAACTGGAAGCTCTTGGAGCCTGTTGGTACTCAAAAATACAACAAAGTTTTTGAGTACCTTGTTAAAAAAATTGCATTTTGGCCCTTATGAGAACTTTTGAGCCTTTTTGCCCAAATGTAATTCTGAAGTTTTTCATGCATATCAGGTGTTCATCACTCTTGTTTAGACATAAGAAGACATCCCAGATCATCAGATTCAAGTTTTGAGTCATTTAGTGATGTCTTGTTTTGAGCACTTGTCCTTTTTTGCATATGCTGATTATAGTGTCAAATTGTTGTAACAAGCCTACTTTGCATCTAAATAACTTGCGCCCTTTTGAGTTTCAAAGTTGACCACTTTGGTAATATTTAACATGTATATCAGAGAGCTTATGTTTTAATTCCTAAGTCATTTTGAATCCATTTGATAAGTTTTTAGTCTCCCTAAAGTTGGTCCTGCAGAACTATCTTGTTTCTCTATCATGTCCAGATATCTAAATTGCCTACTTTGAGCTTCTACAAGTTGTATCCAGTTGAATGCATTGCATAATTGAATTTTCCCCCATGTTGCAAACATGAAAGTGTACCCATTTGAAGAGTTTCAGACTCATACCAATCCACTTGTTTACTTTCTCAACTTGATTCCAAATCCAATTTATGCATATTTGCTGAGTGCAAAATCAGAAAAATTACAAGATTATGAAAGTTGATTTTAAGTAATTTCCAGTTGGGTAATCCAAGTTGCATAGTTGATTTAAGTTTGGTATGTCAAAGACTAAAGTGGCATTCCAGTGTGTTGACTATGGAAGAAATTTAAAAAAAACATTTCAAATGACAATAGAGAGCATGCTGTGCGCAGCCAAGGAGGATAGTTTTTTAAAAGTTTTAAGCTTTAAATTGCAAAGTGAATCCATAGAGAGGGACGTCCAAGCCTATGGAAGAGATTGGTGGTTTTAAAAGGAAAGAAGACAAGGCCATTTTTGAGCAACACTTGGAGGAAACATTCAGAAATTTTGAAAATGCAAGAATACAGCCAGCCATATTTTTGGTCATATCTCAAAAACTACGATCTGGGTTGGGCTAAATTTTGGATATGTTTGAAATGACCATTCCAGAAATCTACAGTAAAAATTTGAGATAAATCTGAGTTGAAATACAAAAGTTATGGCTCTCTAAGTATTGGAAGCAATAGCAAAGTTTCAAAAATGCACAGAGATATATCCCACATGCATGCGGCTATGAAAGTTTTTAGTATTCATATACTCCAGCACTTAGTATATGATTTGAAGAAGGAACCAAGAGGCCAATTGGTGGGTCTCTTCATTGAAATTCTAGTGGGCCCCATTATTTTGGAGTAAAAATGCATAAGGTTAGTCTCCATGTCTCCAAGTCTCCAAGTCTCCAAAGCCAAGAAAATTATCTAGAGACTTAGAGACTACACTATCAAAGTTAACCACAGTCAAACCATAGTTGGAGAAATCATCCAGACTTAGAGACTACACTATCCAAGTTAACCATAGTCAAGGCATGGTCAAGGTGCAATCAAGTTAAGCTCATTCAGAGACTTAGAGACTAAAGGTAGTCTCCAAGTCTCCAGATCGAACCATGATTAAGAAAAATTTTATGAGAATTAGAGACTACATTGTGCAAAGTAACCACAGTTGAGGCATAGTTAATGGTTGAGTTAAGTTTAAAGGTAGTCTCCATTAACTCCAAGTCTCCAAGTCTCCAAAGCCAAGATAATTATTTAGAGACTTAGAGACTAAAGGCTTGTCTCCAAGTCTCCAGATCTAACTGAGGTTAAAGAAGTCTTTCAGAGACTTAGAGATAATGAGCAAAAGGCTAATCATGGTTAAAGTGTAATTAAGGTGCGGTTAAGTAAAGATCTAGAGACTTAGAGACTAAGCTAGTCTCCAAGTCTCCCAACAAACTCATGGTTAGTAAAAAGATCATGAGAATTAGAGACTAAGTTAGTCTCCAAGTCTCCAAATAGATTGAAGGTTAAGAAAAGGATCTAGAGACTTAGAGACTAAGTTAGTCTCCAAGTTTCCAGATAGACTCAAGGTTAAAGGAATTATCTAGAGACTTAGAGACTAAAGGCTTGTCTCCAAGTCTCCAAATCAAATCATAGTTGAAGAAATTATTCAGAGACTTAGAGACAATGAAGGAAAAGATGACTAGGGTTAAAAGGTGAGTTAAAAGGCTAGTTTAGAGCAGCAAATCAGCATGTGACAAGTGTCAAAATCTGGTGGAATCTAGGCATAATATGCAGAAAATTGAGGAAAATGAGAATTTTCAATACACAGAGTTCTGATTAAGTAAAAGCAGGTTTTACAAGGACCCAAAACCTTTACAAAAAAAGAGTTCAACAGGTTTTACAAGGACCTGCAACCTAGAGGTTATACAATAAAAAGCAGAAATAGCTATGCCAGAGCACCAAAGAAGAAAGGAACAAAAAAGAAACAACCCGAGCAAAAAAGTCCCAAAGAAGTAGCAAAAGACAGCAGGGACAGCACAAAGAACCCAACCGGGACAGCAGAAGAAACAACTACATCTCCTTCACTAGTTCCTCAACTTCGAGGACCATAATCTACATATTGTTGACCGAGGTCTTGAGCTCCTCCATTTCTTTATCCTCCTTAGGACTCTTTTTCTTGGAACTAACTCTAGTGCGCGATCCCGGCCCCATAGTCTCCACAATCCTGCTATCCTTGTCCTTGTTAATCCTGTCCAGTTTATCCATTAAAATTTGCGCATGACCACAATACGCTTTGACGCTGATAAGGCATTGTTCCCCTATTTTTTTAACCGAAGCCTCCAGTATTTTCAATTTATTCTTCAGAATCTAAAGTTTTTCCACACTGTTATCCTTTTCCGCTCTGTCTTTAATGTCTTTAATTTGTCTCTCCATAGTTCCCACCTTATTAGCATACTCCACCTGAGCTTCAGAGTTTCCAACAACTTGTTTCATTTCCTTCAGACAATCGGCCACAAGTTTTTCCCCAATCCCCATTCTGTTGAGAATATTAATATCCGCCTGTATTTTATCAACTTGGTTTTTCAGAATAATCTGGTCATTAAACATGTTATTAACCAACCCAGAGAGTTTTTTTGTTGGCGTAATAGATAATTCCAAAATGAGCTTTTCGAGAGCCAAAATAGACCCAAAAAGCATGCCGCATCCAACTCATAATCATTGCATAATACTTCCGCCTCTAAAGGCCATTATGACACATCACCTGATTATAAATGATATTAAAATAACTTACCATTAATGATGATTTTCTGACGACTCCTTAGACGCTCATCCTCGAGCATTAATTTCACTTCAATTGGCATGTCATATCCATCATTCCACTGATCCACCTCATCACTTTTGCAAGCATGATTAGCCGCCCAGTCAGCAAGGCCATTAGCTTCACGATAATTATGAGTTATAATGCATAACTCAAAATAATTAATTATCTCCCTGGCTTTTTGAATTATGTTGTATATAGTCCATGACGCGGGAATATCATTATTTAAGCAGTTAATAATATTGAGAGAGTCCCCTTCAACCCAAACTTTAGTACAGCCTTTCTCTTTAGCAAAAATAATGCCGTGGAGAGCTGCACAGGCTTCAGCAATATGATTAGTTTGATGACCAATAGGAATAGCTTTCATGCCAATACATACACCATTTTCATTTTTGATGACAATACCACAACCAACTACCCCTGGGTTTCCCTTAGAGGCCCCATCAAAATTAACTTTCTGCCATTCCTTAGGGGGATAGTCCCACCTAGCATCCTCTCTTTTGCCTTTATTATCCTTATTGTTAGGTTTGCCACAAAAATTCCAATTTTTAAGCAATGATAAATCATTCTCTTGTTTGGGTTCTGCAACTTCGTCCTGAAGCATAACATTCTCTCTTATACCTCATTTAATATTATAGAAGACTTCCTTCTCCTTAGTACTTTTGTCCCTAAAAAATCTATCATTTCTTTCCCTCCAAACCCCCCAGGAAACATGTGGAAGGACAAAGTTCCAATTCTGAATGATAGTATTATGCTTAGAGGGATATATCCAAGATTTAAAAAGACTCTCTAAATTGTTAGGAAAAACCCAATCAATATTAAAGATCTGAAAAAAGAGACCCCAAATTTTTCTGACAAAGGA
>MU228288.1:1120513-1152370 GCA_018584345.1 Thuja plicata | reverse complement strand
GGGTTGAGAAGGGTTAGAACCCAGGGTAGAAGTGGGTGAGATGGGTTAGGTTAGGGTTAGAACCTAGGGTAGAGGTGGTTGAGAAGGGTTAGGTTAGGGTTTAAGGGAATATTAATAAATGAAATAAACTTATTTAATTCATTTAGGAATATAGGATTTAATTATTTAAAACAAATAAATTGCTTTTTAATAATTAAGGGACTATAGCCATTTTAATTAAATTAATAGGCTAGGGGAATGGGTTGGATTTGCAAGTGATACCTTGATTTAGAGATTTATTTAATTCCCTCATATCAAATACTATAGCCATGTTTGATTTATATTTGATCTGATTGGTCGATATTGATTTGAATTGTCTGGCTATAGTATATAATATAAATCAGTGATAAAAATCACCTAGGACATTAAATTGATTAAAGGAATTATGCCAAGAAGTAACAGGGTCGTTTGGACATAACTCGAGGGTATGATCATACTTAGGGAAAATAGGGTCCATAGTTGCGACAGACCAAATTTAGGTGGTTACAATTAATATTTTTTACCATTTTTTTCCTTACGCTGGGGGACATAGATCATAGTCTTACACTTTCTGATTTCAATGAGTTTGGGCTTTTCAACTCCTCCTTCTTGCTGATGCGCAGGCCCTTGAGACTCCACCTTTTCATTTCATGCTTGCACTGTCTTTCTGGACACTCCACACAACCTTTTTTTTATCCCTTACACAAGCTATAAAACCATTACACTTTCCAATTTCAATACTTGGATAGCCTATGCGTTTTCATAGAGTCCACGCGTAGCAGCTCACTACTTCATGCGCTATGTTTTACATTCATAAATGTACATTCAATTGCCACTCACAGTATCATATGATATTCCATGTTTACTACTATTTGACTCTAAAAAATTTTCCATATTGGGCAGTCTTTAGTTGTAATCTGCATTTTATGCTCTCTCTTTAACTCACTTAGATCTCTTCACTTTCCTACGTGGATTTTCATTTGTTGTGGTGCAGAGCTCAACTGGTGTAAGGTAGGGTTAGGGGTTTTTCTAGTGTCCTTATTGGCTATAAGGAATTACTTATGCTTTCTCCTAGCCTATTAGGGTTCACTTAGATACCCTACTCTATATAGGATCCCACTCCTATCCTTGTGACTACCCCACCTAGTTACACCAATTCAATTGCTTACCAAACCAAGGGCTCTACCTTACTGTCCACCTTGCATATTCACCCAATATGACTCTTCCTTGTTTCATAGTGAATGGGGGATGTTTTTAGGTGTTATTCAATCCCATTTTACCTTCTGGTTACATATCAAAAGAGTTTAGTGATTGAAACTCTCAAAACTATCCACTTTGCACCAAATAGGGCTACTAGAATTAGCCCTATTTGAGAGGTTTTCCCCTCTTTACTCCCAAATATCCTTAACAAGGTGGTAAACTAACTTTATTTCTAAGTAAACTTTTGGGAGACTCACAATATTTTTAAGGTCTCCACTCTTCAACCTGTCCGTACACCAGAAAGTCACAACTTGGCCTAAAAATGAGGATTTCAAGTTGTTTTAGACAATCTTCCCTAGGGCTTCTTGAAAAATATGGTATAACTTCTCTTGGTAACTCCTCCTTCTAGATTCAAGTCCTTTACACATCCCCCTAACTTCTTCCAATCTTGGATTGAAGCTCTCAATGCATTCAATCCACTACCTTTTGCTTTTAAGCTTTAATGTTGCCTAACCGGGTGCTCTCAACTCACCTAGGGCATCATTGTAATGCTAGAAAAACTGGCTCCTAGGGCCCCTCCTCCTGCACTCAACATAATATACAATTTCAATCCCATATATAAAAAACCCACAAAATTTCTATGGTGGGAAAGGGAGTGGCAAAAGCATTTTCATGGACTGCCTGAACAATGGCAACAGACTGCCTAGAAATGATTGATTTTCAAACCAAAGTAAAATGACCTATTCCTAACTTGAGAAATGAATTAAAAAGGTCTATATGTGTATTATAAATATGGATCCAAGGTTATATTGAGAGTTTCAATCCATTAATCCTTGCATGCAATCAAAAATCTCAAAATTGTATGACTGTGATACTAGAATTTGGAAAATCCTTTACAACATGCGTAGATGACCTCAAATGAACTTGTAACCTTAATGGAAAAATTTCATTAGATTATTATAGACATGGATCAAAAACTAAAACATAGTTATAAGTCTATTCTTACATCCATGCAACCAAAAAGCACACAAATAGTGTTCTTCAAAAACTCAGAATTTCATTAATGCAAACTTCTTCTTCTTTGTTACAGACTCTTGCTCGTGGTTTTAGGTAGTTTTTCCACATCCTAAGTAACCTCCCATAATGGATTGAGTCATTACAAAACATCATTCCTTCATCAAAATCGGTCTGCAATATATTCTTCAAAACTGTCATGCAAAATCCAAAAGTTGTCATAGCAACTTTTTGTCTTTTTGGATTTTCCTACCAAGTAGGAATTTAGATCTCTTTGTGGTATTTATTAAGGAATATTAATTATTTCTAGGCATGATTTAGCCTCTCTACAATCATTCTTTCCTCTTTTTCCATTTTTAGTACTTTTTGGCCAAGTTGACAACTTTGGCAAGAAATGACAACTTTTGCTATATCACTCCAACCTTTTATGTTAGTTCTCCAATTGTTTTCATATGACATATAACCATCCTAAAAGTCATTAAAAACATATCCTAAGATATTCAAGTCTCTTTTCCACTCTAGGAATCATCTCTATAACATTTCCTTGAAGGACACATAAAACAACTCCTAAGCAATTATCTAGACATGGATTGACCTAGTCATATCCATCTTAGGGAAATAAAGAAAATGACCTTCTAAGGTCCACACAAACTCTCCTGAATTGGCTAGATTTAGTACATTCCAGAATCAAAGACAACTAAGGGGTTAATCTAGGTGTTCTCCTGCACCATCAACTGGGCGTCAAGAATCTATGCTAACTTCATATTCTCATGGCTTGGAATTCCTCAACAATCTTAATGTTGTGCCTCCTCACTCTTATTCACATGTCATCCATGTAATAGATATTATTTCTGCAGAGGTGGGAATAAAAGAGATAAGACTTGGGTTTGAGAGTACATGTATAGCCAGCTTTGTGGGACTGGAAACAGAGACCATCGACAATTTTAGTAGTGATCAATTGTTTCAGAATTATAATTACGATGCATTTGATCTCATTCCATTGACCATCTTCGATGAAGATATGTTGTGTGATTCTTTCCTCACTCATTTTGTCTTTGATTATTCTTTCCTTACCTTTGTGTAACAAATTAGTGGTCCAAAAATCCTCATTGTTTATAGTGAATGCAAACGTCGAGTATTAGAGATATGTGTATTTTAATTGTGTAGAAGAACCTCCTCACTCCAAATTGATGGGCTTTTGCCAAATATCATAAAATTGAATATGGAAGTAAACATGGATTTCTTGCTGACCATGGAAAAAAAGATAGCAGTTAAAGATTCTCTGCATACTTCTTTGAAAAACAACTCACTCCTTTTTATTCCTTTTCTCATGCATTTGAGTTCAAATTAAATTTGATGTGTTTCCTGCATTTGCTTTGCCAGAGAGTTAGCATGGAAGTTTTAAACATGCCCCATGAAGGCATTACTCATGCTTTGATGGATTTCTATACCATTTCCAAAAACTTCCCCCTTTGCACTTGACCATTAAAATCCACTTTTCTAATATTTTCCCAAGTGCTAAAAATCAGTAAACTACTCTCATAAATGCACTTGTAAAAACTAACTGACTCATACAAGGGACCTCAAATAATTGATGAATATGATCCCTGGCACACACATATCATCTTCATACAATGGTTTTGCATGACTCACCTCGAGGTCTAAAATATCACTTGTCAAAGTTTCTCCTTCAAACTATCTTGCAATAAAAACACAGGAACAAGTCTGAAATCATAATCAAAACACTTCTGACAAAAATATCTAAATACCCCTTGGGGCTATCACTGAACCAATTAAATATTTTAAATACAAGGAACACATGTTCCAGAGGAGATCACTAGAAATATTTGGATTTGTAAGTTATTGATGCTCAAACTTACCCAATTTCAGCTTACTTCTGCAAATGCAAACTCAAAACCCATGATATTTCAATTCAAACTGATTTGATAAAAATACCAAATGGAATCCTGATGTTTTGAGATCTTTCAAATAGGTTCATTAGAATACAGTGAGCATGGATCATCAACTAGCTTGATATGGACATCTACTAGTCATAAATTATGCACCTTTGAAAATGATCATTCTGAAAACACTATGCAAATGCAGATGTCCAACTTACACAAATCAAATTTGGATCTGACTTCATAAACCAATCAAATGAATGCCTCATGATCTGAAACCCTGGGACTTGATTCACTTTCACATAGAGCAAGAAAAAAATTTTAATTGGCTTATTCAGATCATCAACTGGTGAATCAATGTGAATCCCTAAAGTCAGCCTCTTACCAATTGTCTGACTTCAAAATTAGTAAAATTGCATACACTTGATCTGGAATTGAATGAGGAAACTATTCAAATGGATTGGAACAGATCTTAAAATCTTCATGATAGCACATTTTCATGACTAAAATATAGGGTAGTATTCAATTCGCCATGATATTCAATAGGGTGCAAGTTGTGAAACCTCAAAGTAAGCAACTTCATAATTCTGCACTTTCACATTATGACAATCAGAATAAATTGCAAACAGAATAGCATTGGGAAACTTATCATATGAACTCATAGGAATATTCAAATGGAAACAGAGCTTCTCTTTCATGCCTACAACACCTCGGCATAATCCTTATGTCACGAAACTTTATTTGGCCAAAGATGAAAGCATGCAAAGTAGGTCATTTAGTATAATCAAGCAGTGTGCAAAATGCAGATTTATGTAAAAACCTTTAAACAACTACCTTCAAAACACATTCAAACTGAATTCTGAATTTGTAACCCACTTTATTTACTCCATGATAAGTTTTAAACACATGTCCCTAGTGGAATCTCATGAAAATCATCAGGTCGCATTTTACTTGCACTTCAAGTAAGTATCATCAAAAAGTTTTTTAGGGGTACTCACCTTGTCTTCGGGAA
Organism: Thuja plicata; assembly: GCA_018584345.1. NCBI lineage: Eukaryota > Viridiplantae > Streptophyta > Pinopsida > Cupressales > Cupressaceae > Thuja > Thuja plicata. The sequence continues at coordinate 1,147,225 of MU228288.1, read as the reverse complement.
AATTTTCAATTGGTCACTCCAAATTTGTGCCAAATTTGCATGTACCAATAGATTTCATGTGACAAGTAATTATAAACAGTGTTTACATTAGTGTTTCAATAGTAAAGATATCCACGAGGAAGAAACTTGAATTCAAGTAGGAGATTTTTAGAATATGAAGTCAATTTTTGTTATTCTAGTAGTGACGAGTAGATGAAAATGAGTACCATATTAGTCTACCCTTCATACACATTTGGCAAGGTGAAGGCCTAAAAATTCAACCAAAGGATGAAGTGATGGGGTGTCATGAGGGGGTTGTTAGAGCTACAACACATCGAAAATATTTTTTGATGAACCTAAATTTTTTGGGGGACATGTGAAATATGGGTAATAAGCACAAAAATGCCCACACTTTTTATTTTTTAAAAACATTCATCAAAATGGACTCAAACATTTTGAGGGCTTTATTAGTTTGATGAGAGTTAGTTTTTTCTTAATGCATTATCACTCTTTATTGTAACAACTGATAATTTTTTAGAAATAAAGATCTAAGAGACCTCTACTCATGATTTTTTCCTAGTTAAATGTTATTCAGTATGAATTTATTTTTATTTCTATTATGTGATTTATTTATGCACTATTTTATAACCTTGTGATAAATTCTTTGACCTACACTACACATTTTGACCTGGATTCTTCAATAGAATATACATGCATTATTAATACTTGAGAGGCATTCCAAAATGACAAGGGGTAGAGTGTAATGACATGAGTATATTAACAATTGGTTTACCTCTTACCTTATATTTGATGTCCATTTACATCTCAACACATCAATATTTAACAATAAACATAATACTTCCAAAATAAGAAACACATAAAACAAAGATGTCTCCTCATCAATACTATTTACTTCTCCATCATATCTGAATAAATCATTGAAAACTTTTTCCTAAAGAATTATTAGTGTACATTAAAAATTTAATTTCTTTTAAAAGGATTATATGAACAGTTATTTTATACCTTTTCATATTTAGTGGATTTGAAAATAATAAAGAAAATTTGTAATTATAAATATCAAAATAAGATGCAAATTAATAAGTTTTTATAATTAAAATTACCAAAATAATGAATCATTAGCTTTTCCAAAAGTAAATTTAAAAGTCATCATCATAAATAAAATAATTGTATTATAAAAATAAATTAAACAATGTTAGATACAATAAAACTTATGTATCTATGTGTTTATTAAAAAAAATAGTTCTAAATTGATATATCTTAACATTTTTTAGATAACTATATTTAAGATATCTATACTACTTTGTGAGTTCTCTAAACTCTCAAAGAATGTTTTAATGAGAAGCTATGCATTCGTTTTAATCATTTTTAAATTTTGAAGAAATGTTTGTATCAAGTATTAATATTCAAAAAAATTTACATCTATTTGAAGGTGGCTTGACCACGTATATATACAATAGATTAAACCTTATGTCATCTTATTATAAAAAAAATTGATTTTTCGTCATATTCTACCTCCAAAATACATCTTATACCAACTTTCTCAAAATTTCACTATCATTTTTCCAATCCTCTCTTAATATCAAATAGACAGTCGAAATTTACTGTCAAAAAATTGAAAGCTACTCAAAGACTATAAATTTTTAGACAAAATTTACAAAAATACCTATAGACTCTTTATTTTTATATTCCCTTCCCTCTTGTTTCTCCCAGTAGTCTGCTTTAGAAAAAAATCTATTTTTCTTGCTCTGAATCTCCTCATCAAATACCTCAGCATGACAAACATCTTCTCATTCATGTACATAATCTTTGTTGAATTCTTAACCTTGTTTATCTTGGTCTCGTCTCTTTCCTTTTCCTTTGCAACATTCTATATGAAGAAGGGGCACAATGGTTGTGTGGACTCTGAAACATGATGTCATGTCCCCTCGCATAACTTGAATTCTTACCCTAGAATGGTCATTGCAATGAATGCAATCAACTTCCAACACTATTATTCTTTGACATATAGATCTTTTATTTTTCTTCTATTTTCCTTTTCTCCCTATTCAAGGCACCAAACAAGAAATGTTGAAGCCACAACTACATTTGTTCGATACTTGAACTATGCATTTGTATATTCCTCTCCAAACAACATCTTGACCATTTGAAATAAAATTGGATCATTGATCTTGAAGATTTTCTTCAAGCGCTCATAATAAATCTTCCCTTAGAATGCTATAAGATGAATACATAGATTATTGCTTATTAAAGTTGTTTATAACTTCAAAGAGTTTTGTTGCATAAAGAATTTCTATGATGGTGTCATTTGCATATATTAGGAAGTATGTTGAGGTTTTTTTGTGCCTCTTACAACATATTCTATTTTTTTTTGGCAAAATGTGGATCCCCTTCAATTTTATTTTTTTCTTAGTTAAGGATTCACTTGTCAGATCAATTGTTTTGCCTCTTTGTGTTAATAAGTACTTACTTTCACCTAAGGTCAATTATCAAGGCAATTTAATGTCTGAATTAAGTGGTCATTTTTAGGCACATAGATGCTCCTAAAATATTGGAATAAGTGATCTTGTCATTGTTTCTCAGCCTATCACCCACATTTTCCAAAAAAATGAATGTTAAAATTTTTGACTATATTTTTGCATAATTTTGACCAACATTAAAATTTCCTTTCATCTGATTATTCTCTTAAAAATTTAAATGACATTGATAAAACTATAGATCAAATATAGAGATTTCCAACATATATACCATAATATCTCATCATATTCAATAATATATTTACATTGTTTAAATTGAGTCTTAAAATTTATGAAATTTTTACCTCGCATCAAGAAATATTTGATGTACATTTACAAAGACTTCTTAGATATCATAAACCTTTTTACCCATTTTTCATGGGATTTTATATTTCATTGGGATGTTTCCTTTTCCCATAAATATGTGGTAAAACAATTAAAAAGATTCTTATGATTCATTCATCTTCAATTTTTTATCATCCCCAAATGCTCTTTATTTTTTTGTGAGAATTTGTCCGCAATTGTTAAAATACAAGTGTTTGCAGGATATGAATATCAATACCATCTCACTTAACTTTTGAAAAGGAGATTGTAATATATTTTATGGCCATGTGACATGTTTACCTCTGCTCATTTTTGTGAAACATAATCAAAGTCCCACCATTTCACAAGATGATTTGACACAATTGTTGATTATATTTCATATCAAACCTGATCTGCAACAATTTCCTAAATGGATGCTTCAATGATGAATAAAGAGAGTAAAATGGTGTGATCTCAGAACATGGAATGATAATTATAAATAATGTCCCTTCTTATGGTGTCTATGGTTTCATTACGCAAAGGTAATAATAAGCTAACTTTTATTTGGATTTCATAGTGATATACTCTGATAGGTTTCAAAATTCCCAAGTAAACTATCAAAATGGATGAGCGATCTTGAACCATCGGTCTTGTATACCATCAATCACAAAATTTTCTCCTTGGCCCTTCAACCACATTATGTTCAAAAGTTATTGTAGTTGTTCTTCAATTCACTTCTTTGAGAACATGAAAATCTCCCATATTGTAATAACAATAATTGTAGGTGACACAAAATGGCTCGTGTTTTATTTCATCTTTGTCTCCATTTTAATTATTATTTTCTTGTCAGTTTCTTTATAAATTATTTCATTGGAAACCTATGGATGTCTAAGTTTGATCAATTCACTTCAAAGTATAAATATAGTGGTAGATCTGGAATGTCTAGTTTGGTTGATTGGCTTCAAAGCATATGATTTGACCTAATTTCTACCAAGATATAACATTTACATAGTTTAATATCTTCTAGCCTTAAGAATATTTTTATAAGAGTTATTTTTTAATATAAATATTATCTATGTAGTAATTTATAAAATAGTGTTAGACATATTAATAAAAACGTGGATGAAAATAGTCATACTCTTAAGTTTCATATGGGGTTATAGTCATCACATTACAACATAAAACATTGATTGTTAATGTTAGTGTATTTATTCATTTGTCTACACTTAGGCTTAATTAAGCCTACTTAGTCATCCATGTCTATTTGACACTTGTTCATACAAGTTGTCATCATTTAGGAGTTGATTATGTTGGAAAAATGGTCAATGCTCCTCTCAGGATTCGTGGCAAGGGACTAATCACCTCTGGTGTATTTTATGAGTCTAGTGGTTGTATCAGGCATTGACATGGTGATATTTTGGTGCAACATTGTAACAAGTGGTATCACAGCTTGCTCACAGGTTTCAATCCCCTCGGGTAATGTTGAGGGGGAGATTGTTGGAAAAATGGTCAGCACTCCCCTCAGGATTTGTGATAAGGGACTAACCGCCTCCTATGTATTTTATAATTCTATTGGTTGTATCGGTCATTGATAGATCGATCTTTGGGTGCAATGATAATCACACTTGTAACATATTAGAGGGGAGTTGATTCTATTTTGACACCTCATGCTAGTTTAGTGGGAGGCAACTCACCACCACTCATTGAGTGTTGGGTTTAACTTCTTATTCAAACCAAGAACTCTTCCTATATGTGCATTGCTTCTCCATCTTAGTTACTTGGTCGACTCTTCCCTCATTTATTTTATTGTGCTTTTTTGTATCTCTTATTGATTTTGGAAATTTTACATAAAATCAAAGCAAATTAGAGATATTTTTTACAACTTCATCACATGACAAAGTTTGTTCAACATGTTTGTGAGGACCTTCAAATATTTTGTGTGTTTGTATTGTGGTAGTATCCCCCAGTTCCTTCTCATGGTGGTCATCATACCTCTGGACCTCCTTCTTGTTGACACCCACATGTGCTTTGTTCTAGGTACGCCATCTTACTTGTTAACAACCCATTGCGCTTTGTTTTGGGCATGTTGGCCCTACCACATAACTCTGTTTTCAGCATGTCATCTTTCTCATTAGTACCCCCATGCACTCTATACTAGACACGTTAGCCTCACCACATCGTCCCACACTCTTCCACTTAAAGCACCTTCACCTATTCGCCTCCAATCTGTGCCCCTAAAAGTGCAACTTTTTTGGACTTTAGCCACTGGTCATATGGGATTTAAGCCCCTAGTTCTTTCCAACCGAAGGGGGCTAACATTTGTTGAATCTATTTTTTTGTGAAGGAGGATTAATTTTGTAACAAGGAAAAAATTATTTTTCTCATAACATTTTCTCAGCAACTTGGAATTGAGTATCTTTTTTTTCAAAAGTGCTTTTTAGTGTTTTTTTTGGGTTTGGTTACAAATCAATCCTTATATAAAGTGTTAGGGGGACAAAAGATAATCAAGGGGGTGTTGTGTGTATTCTTTTTTTCACACTTGCTCTAGAAATTTTTTTCTATGTTGTGTTATTCTTTCACTTCACGTTTGTTGCATTTCTAAAGATCTTCATTTTCACATTCTACAAAGAAACAATCTAAGTCTAGCAACATGGGTTCTAATGTGACTATACAACCTATAACACCTTTCAATTATCATGATTGGAAGTTGAAAGTAATTCTTGTAATTAAGAATAAAGACTTATTTAGGGTAACAATGGGAATAGAAAAAGAACCTAATGTAACTAAGGACAAAGAAAAGTATTTCAATAAGTGTGACCAACCATTTGGTTTCTTATGTTTAAATCTATCTCCTGAATTAGTATTTCATGTTGAGAGCTTGAAAACACCTAAAAAAGTTTGGTAAGCTCTAAAAAAAACTATTTGGGACAATTGATGAATTTAGAAGTTAAAATTTGGAAAAATCAACTCTTAGGTCTAAGTCCTAGAAGTTTTACAACTTTAGAGGATTTTTTTCACTAAATTTAGATCTTTAAAGTTATAATTAAAATATTATGAATTGACAAGAAAGAGGATCAATTAATCCTTTTTGTACTTTCCTAACTAGGTTATAAATTTTCTATGTTATTATATACCTTATGATGGTTTGTGATGACTAATCAGGAAAGTACTATATACTTTCTACAATTTTAGGTTAACTGGTCAAGCATTTATGGGTTAACTGGTCAAGCATTTCCCTACGTTAACCCGTCAAGCAATTTTTAGGGTAAGGGTTTTTTCTATAAGAAAAAATGGTGTTAGGGTTATGGCTTGAGACTGTGAAGAAGTATTTATCATTTTGTAGTGGTATTGAGTTGCAAGGGATTATTGGTTGTAATTGGTTGAAATTATTGGATAATAATATTGGAATCTCTATTTGGTGGATGTAGCCCAAGATTGGGTGAACCACGTTAAATTCTTTGTTCCTTTTTTATGTGTGTGTATTTTATTCCTTTTTTTATTGATTGTATCTGCATTCAAATGTTAAGATATTTTTCTTCTAATCCTAACACTTTCCATTATGCTAAAAGAGATCTTGGTAGCTCATAGAAAATGTCCACATTAGATGACTTCATTTTTGATCTTTCAAGGATGAAAAAAAAGTTAATTCAAATGGGTACTTTGAAATCTACTAAGCCACAAGCTCTAATTGATAGAAATGAAAAGAAAAAAAATGCTAAAGGAAAGAAGAACACTAAAAAGGACAAGGAAGGGAATAAAGAAGATAAATTGACAACTTCAAAAAGGATAACTCATCTCAACAAAGTAAACCAAATATTGGGAGAGTTAAATGTTCCTTTTGTAAGAAAACTAGTCATGAAGAACATCAATGCATGAAAAAACAAATTGAGCACCTCACTTTTCTACTAAAAAATAATAATATTGGCGTAATTGATTTTTTCAAAGCATCTTCTTCAAATTAGTAAAATACTAAGGAAAAAGAGGAATCAAAAGGAAAGGCATTAGTTTCTACATCATCATCATCTTTATCTTCATGTATTATAGATTTTGGTGCTACACACCATATGGGTTCTCAAAAGGTTGAGTTTCCATCCTTAGAAGAAATCAATATGCCTTCAATCACCCTAGGGGTTGATACTCCAACATTGATCAAAGGGAGAGGGTCTATTTAAGTTGAAGGAGGAACATTTTAAAATGTTCTAAGTGTCCCTTCACTATCAACTAATCTCCTTTCAGTGTATGAAATAATGTATCCAAGGAAAGGCATGAGAGTTCATTTCTCTCTAAATTCAATTGAGATAAGAGATCTTCATAGCAACAACTTGGTAGCAATAGGGGAGGCAAATCACCAATTTGGGTTATATACCTTCTCTAAGTTTACCTCGGATATTTCTCCAACAACACTAATAACTCATTCAGATGAAGTAAATAAATTGTGGCATGAGAAGTTTGGCCACCTTAACTACCACTATCTTGAGAAAAAATGTCAAAAGTATATGGTAAAGGGATTACCAAAGGTTAATTTTTCTAAAAGAGTTTGTAAAGGTTGTGCACTTGGAAAACATCCAGAAAATAAAATTTGACAAAGGAAATTCATGGAGGGAAACATAAGTCTTGGAACTTGTTTATAGTGATGTTACGAGGGATTTTCTGTTAGTAATAACTGAGAGGGGGGGTAAATCAATGGCCTCAAAAATTTATCCTTCAAACATTAACCACCAATCAAATAAACCTCAGATTATTAAGTCCCTACCAAATGCATGCCATGAAATACTTATAATGATTAACAGTCTGTCATTTTTCCTTGTCTATCCTTATTCTCCTTGATTACCGATAAGCAGTATAACTATTTACCAAAACTCAGTAACTAAGCAGAGTATACCGATCAACCCAGTGTTAACTATGTAAAATACAAAATGATAAAGAAATGAATCATACACACATAAAATATGAATTTTTAACTTGGAAACCCTGTTAAGGGAAAAACCACTGGGATCAGTACCCCAAATTTTCACTCTTCTAAAGTGAGCCCTGTTAGGATCCAACCCTGTTAAAGGTTACAAACACACTGTTAAGTGCAACCTTGTTAGAGGATTTAATACATAGAGGTTGTCACTTAGTATCGGGCATCTATTGCTACCATCCTTGAATCAGCCTCCTTCTTAGACTATCAATAGTTATTAGGAAAATCCAATGCTACTTTCATGAATCAACCCTTTTGGCACTCCTTGGGATGTACCTCAATATATAGAAGATTGTTAAGTCCTACTATGTTAAGAGACTTGATGCTTCAATGGTTAAACTGAAACACTATGACCTATTTCTAATGTAACTTTGAATTGTATATTTTAAAATATATTTAAGTATATTACCTCTTTGATCAATATATCAATTCAATTCTTTGTGCTCCACACTTTCTGCTCTGTGATGTTGTGCTTCACTATTCGTCGGTGTCTACAGAATTCTTTAGCTCTCCTTTAGCTTGATTGATCAGGACTGTCTGAAGTAATTCTTCATCAATTTCTCTTCAGAATCCTCTTTCTATTCACTCCCCTTAATCCCCATTTCATGTGATACAAAAATGAATTAAGCTTGTCTCTTATATAGACATGATATTCACTGTTTCTTGATTCTTGATTCTTGGCGTGAAAAACAATCCAGCCAATTTGATTTAAAGCATAACTCATGATTTATCTCATAGTTATCTTCTTGTCAATTGTCCAAATCTTCTTTAAATCAATTACTTAAATATGGTCGAATAAAAAAAAGTAAATAACTAGTTAAGTCTATCTTTAGCTCTTGCTAGCTAGATATTTTGTTGGTTTCTGAGCTCTTTGTTCCATCAGTCAAATCTTTAGTTAGTTGTCGATGACAACTGACAATTCTGTTGGTGTGACTCTAGTTAGCTTCAGGATCTCCGTCTGTCGGGCATCATTGGATTTTTACTCATCAAGCAACTCTGTTTTCAGCTCGTTGGGCATCCTATGGTTTTGCTTCATCGAGCAACACTGTCTTCTGCTCGTCGGGTATCACTGTGACTTTTCTTCTTTTCCTTTACCGATGGTATGCACTCTATTAGTGTTATCTATTACTTAGTGAATACTTGACTTTTATGCATTACTAAAGGCATAACCTTTGTTCCATTGATTCTCTGAAGTATTTGGTATTATGTACATGACTGTACAAATGATATCAAGTTGACATCAATGACAATACAAACCATTAACTGATTTAATTCCTTCCATTATCTTCAACTTTAACATTATCAAACATTCAATCAGTTACATGTCATCATTTTCCCCATCCATATTTTAAAAAGGATATATATGTTCTCACCTTTGTTGATGATTTCTCACATTACACATGGGTCAATTTTCTTAGGCAAAAATTAGAAGTGTTTGAATCTTTTCAAGATTACAACGCTCTTGTTGAATAAAAATCAAGAAATTTTATCAAGGTTCCAAGAACAGATAATGGTCATGAGTATGTTAAGAACTATTTTGAGCAGTTTTGCATATTAGAGGGGATATATCTACAATGTACTATTCCATATTCTCCTTAATAAAATGGTGTTGCAGAATGTAAAAATAGATCTTTAAAAGAGATGGCTAATTTTATGAATTTGTATCATCTTAAAATGGAAGCACTTCCATTTTGGTATGTTTAGCACCTTCATTTTGTGCATTTTCATATTAGATTTTCATTTAGGATGCATTTGTGTTTGATTCTTCATGATTAGGTGAAATTAGGGTTAGGATCTTATGGATTCTCCTTGGTTTCCCTCTCCATGATTATATTTTCTAGGTAGGACCTATATGTGGGCCCTCTTATACCTCACCATACTCTCTCTAGGCCTTCTTCCTAGCACTCTAGAATGTTCCATCACCGTCCTAGGTCCCTGGCTAACCTGGGAATCTCACAGGCACCAATAGGTGACCATCCTGGAACCTTAGGTCAAGGTCAAAATTGACCTTGACCTAGGTCAGGGTCGAGGTTGACCTTGACCTAGGTCAGGGGTGAGTTTGACCTTGACCTAGGTCAAGGGTGAGGTTGACATAGACCTCTATCAGGTGTTGGTCCCCTCTTTCAATTCCAGAGCTTATCGGGGTTCTAAACTTAAAATAGGTCCCCAGGTTTGGATGGGAAAGTTTTTTCTTTGATATCTAATTTAATTCATTCCCTCCTTGGTTGGTGATTTTGACTGAACCATAATTCAAGGTGAAATTTGAATTTGGGTCCCTCGCATTGCCCTAGGAGACATATATTGAGATCTCTATATAAACACTCTCTTTTGCCTTCATTTGGTCATGAAACGAAATCGGGAGATGATATGATGCAATGATGATGCAAATAGGAAAGAGGATGATATAGAAGGAAAAATCTATGAGGACATGTTAATACATTCAAGAATTTTTGTGGACAAGCTATTGTAGATCTTCATTGAAGCAAGAAGGTGCTCTTTTCCATTAGATCTACCACTCTCAACATTCAAGCATTCAAAAGGACATTATCATGGGGTAGAAATTACGAATTGTGAATTGGTAGGAGTAATTTAGCCTTAGGGGCTTGGTATGCTTTCTTTATCATATTCAATTCTATGCGTTTCTTTCTCATTTCCATGCTATGTTAGGATTATTAATCTAGAAGATTAGATCTTCATATTGCATGTTCAAAGACTCTTTTCAAAGAGCAAACACATACATACATACATTCTATATTCGGATATTCGTGGAGGTGGAGATCACCAAAATGGGGGTTTGACTAAGGCAAAACCCTATATAGCCACCCCAAAACCCTCTTTTTAGATATTTTCAGGTGCTATTTTTGGGAGTTACAGGTACAGGAAATCGGGTCTCAGACCATATTTGGATACCCTTTTCAGCAAACTATTGGGATCTGAAAATAGATTTTCTGTCGAGGAAACATAGGTTGGGGTCAAGATTATTGGGTCAGGGATGAGATTAGTGGGTCAAGGTTGAACTTTGTCATAAGAAGGTGTTGGAATGGAAAAATATTTTTGGATTTTGTTTATCTCTGCGTTCCAGTTCCAGATCATACTTCGGATTTTCCAGAAATAGAGTACAGACCCCATAAAACAACATTCTTGAAATCTGCTATGATATGAGGTAGGAATTTTACTCCTTATTTCTTTACAAGTATTCTCAATTCTTTATCATAATAATTAAGTTTATTATACTAAAATTGGACGTAGGGTCTCTTTTCATGTGCAATTCGTATCATCTAGAAAACCCCATGTTCAACACCAATTTTAGATCTTACATTTTGGTGAACCCGCAATAGACAACTCTTTATTTTTGGTGTTAGATTTACATTTCACATTAGATATTTCATGCATACATATGTGAGTTTTCTTTTATGCTATTGCATTTATATTTCAATATTCATAAAAATCATAAAATTTCTTTAAGAAAACACAAAAATATTTACATGCTTGTTATTTTATTTTTGTACTCAACATGTATGATTCTTGTTTAGAATACTTCAATGAGGATTTTATTGTACAAGAGGATAGATCCCTTAATGAGGTACATGGAAGTGAGTGTGCAAATGGTTTGAATGGGACCACCATGGATCCCATTCCCACTTCATCCTCCTCCACAACCTCTCCAATTGACTTTTACCATAGAGTGTATACATGGTTACCTTCATACCCCTCTATTTGCAACATTGAGATATCTAGAATGGTATTTCCTAAACCTTTGATGATGGTAAAAGGATGTCCTCATATAGCTATTAAGGGTAAACCTAGAGATCCTTTAGATTTATTTGATAACACAGATTCCATTTTGCATGCTTATCACACCCGAAATAATCCTCAACCTATTGTCCCAACCACTTTACCTCCTTCTCAACATGTGCTTCCTCCATCACCTAGGTTACCTTCTTCCTTTAAGGAATATGATTTAGTTGAGCAGTTACGTGCTACTCCAGCTAAAATCTCTTTATGGGAATTACTTCAAACTTCTCCTACATATCATGAGGCATTGCAAAAAGCTTTATCCACTCTTCTCACTCCGCCTCCTAACCAAGAGAACATTAATTCATTTTTGGAGTGCATGCATACTATGCCTTCTATACCTCCTATTGTGTTTTCTGATAATGATTTACCTTCTGTTGAGGTGCAAAATCAATATGATGCTCTTATGGTTGTTGTCTCTATTAATCAGAGTATCATTCGTAGAACACTAATTGACAATGGATCTGGGCTTAATGTTTGTAGCATAGATATGCTTAGGGAAATTAAAGCTGATCTCACAAATATTTAACCAGATAATATTCCTATTCATGGCTTTGATAACATTGTGAAGAAAACTTTGGGTATTATCACACTACCTATCAAAGTTGGTCGTGTTCTCCTCTACCCTATTCATGTTATTCCAGGACTGCTCAACTAAGATCTTTTATTAGGAAGACCTTGGTTACATACTATACATGTGGTTCCTTCTACTCTTCATCGTAAGGTGAGGTTCATTTATAACAATCTGATGTACACATTACATGTGGATGATGTGCCAAATCCTTTCCTGAATGTGGAATATGCTAAGGTTCCTGAGCCCATACAACCTAGTGAAAAACCTGAGCAAAGACTTGAAGATAAAAAAGTTGAGATTCCATCTTCTTCTTTGAAGGAAGATGATTGGGGAACATTGGATTTCAATCCTTCTTTTATAGGGTTATACAAAGTCTCAGATTTAGTATTTATGAAAGAACAAAGTGAATTTGAAAAACAAGTGTTTATCCCTTCTCCGTTATCTGGGGAATTAAAAAGAAACTTTGTTGCTACTTCAGGTAATGAAATGATTGAGACAATCAAACCAAATTTATATGACATTGTGATATATGCTGCTCCTTTAACTCAATCTGATATGGCTGGCAGATATGGTTTTGGTTATCATTTACTAAAGAAATCAGGATTTAATGGAAAAGGTTGTGGTAAATATGAGCAAGGTATACAAGTACCCTAGGACAATGATGGTTTTAATTATACTTATGGGTTAGGATTCAATTCTTATAGACAACCGTCCACTTTTCCTCTTAATGTTAATCATATTTGTGGTGTACATTTGAAATTGTTTAATATGCTTCTCCTTGACATGGATCAAAAACCTAGTTTGGATATCTTTCCTTAGGATGAAGCCCTCGCTGATTTTTTAGGGGCTTACCAAGATCTACCTAGGTTTCATCACAAAATAAATAAACTCTACTGTCTAAACAATGAAGCCTATTTTGGAGAACATGATGAACATGATATTTCTCCTTTACCAATAGATCCTCCCATACAAAGTAATTTATTAATAACTGAGACCATTGAGGTTCAAGTAGACAAGCATGATTCTGAGAAAACAATCAAAATTGGAAAATGTTTGAGTCAAGATGAACATGATCAATTGGTTTCCCTCTTGCTTGAATATAAAGATATTTTTGCTTGGACATATTCAGATATGTCGGGTATAGATCCTAAGATTGTTACTCACAATATTGTTCTTAAACCTAATACTAAACATGTAAAACAAAAGATTCACAAGATGAATTTGGGTATTGCCTTACTAGTAAAAGCATAAATCAAAAAACTATTAGGTGCTAGGTTCATCCGTTCTATTGATTATTCTGAATGCATTTCTAATATTGTGGTTGTTTCTAAGGGGGAAAATAAGATCAGAATGTGTACCAATTTTTGAGATTTAAATAAAGCATCCTTAAAAGATGACTTCCCACTGCCTAATATTGACATGATTGTGGATTCAACAGCAGGTCATGCTTTATTATCTTTTATGGATGGTTTTGTAGGTTATAATCAAATATTTATTCCTATTGAGGATCAACTTAAAACTGCATTTATAACACCTTGGGGGACATTCTTTTGGGTCATGATGCCTTTTGGATTAATAAATGCAGGAGCAACTTGTCAATGTGCCATGACTTTGATTTTTCATGGTTACATTCATAAAATTTTGGAAGATTATGTGGATGATATCTTGGAAAAATCTATACAAAGAGAGGATCATGTGTTCATTTTAAGATAAATATTTGAAATAATTAGAAGCTATAATATCAGATTGAATCCTAAAAAATGCACTTGTGGAGTAGATTCTGGAAAGTTACTAGGGTTTATAATCTCTAAGAGAGGCATAGAGGTCAATACTGAAAATATTGATGATATTGTTAACATGCCTCCTCCTAAGAACATTTCTCAGTTACGTAGTTTACAAGGTAAAATACAATCTATTTGTCATTTTGTTTCTAATCTAGCCGATAGGAATGTTCCTTTTACTTCTTTACTTAGAAAAGATACCATTTTTTTCTTGGAACTAGGAATGTAAGCAATCCTTTGAGAAATTTAAATAATATCTTGCTAATCCTCCTATCTTACAACCTGCTCAATTCAATAAACCCTTTTATCTATATACTTTGACTACTTCCAATGTTGTATGTGCATTGTTGGCTCAGTATGACAATGAAGGAAAGGTAATACCGGTATATTATATTAGTCAGACCTTATTGGATTACGTAACACAATATACTCAATTAGAAAGACAATGTCTAGCTTTAGTTTATGCTTGTCAAAAACTCTGGCATTACTTGTTGAATGTTGAGGTCAATGTGATTGTTAAGTTTGATCCTCTAAAACATCTTTTTTCAAAAACTGATCTCTTTGGCAGTCTGGAAAAGTGGGTGATGTTACTTATAGAATTTGATCTTAATTTTATCCTTCAAAAGTCAATCAAAGGACAAGCTTTAACTGATTACTTAGCTGAAGCTCCTTGTCCTCATTCTAATACCAGTGTTACCGCAGTGGAATTCCCAGATGAGAATATATTCGCAATTAAATAAGAAGATGTTTGGGAATTATATTTTTATAGTTCTATATGTAAGATAGGTTCTGGGGTGGGCATTATCTTGATCCCTCCTATGAAGAAACCAATCCCTATGTCATATGAACTAACTTTTCCTTGTACTAACAATATTGCAGAGTATGAAGCTCTCATAACTGGCTTACGAGCAGCTTCATCCCTTCATATTAAAAATTTAGAAATTTATGGGGATTCACAATTAATTATTGAAAAAATCAAAGGAGGTTATCATACTAAGAATGATAAAATGATGCAATATCAATATTTGGCCCTAGATAATCTTTCACGATTCTCTTCTTATATGATTCAGACTTTACCTAGAAAAGATAATCGACATGCGGACGCCATGGCAAGCGTAACTTCTTTGGTTTGTCTTGAGAATAATGAAAAAAACTTTTAATTCACCATACATACTCTTAAAAATCCTACAATTTCTGAGAAGGTTACTGCTGATTGTTTTAACTTGCATCTTGATGAATGGTATTCACATGTCTTTCATTTTTTGAAAGATAATACTTTTTTGGAATCAGCAACAAGGAACACATGTAATCGTATTAGAAATCTTGCAATCCATTATATCATTTTAGGAGATATGCTTTACAAATGATCTTACAATGGTTTACTATTAAGATGTCTTAACAAAACCAAAGTTCCTGTAGCTTTAGTAGAAGCTCACTCTAGTTCTTGTGGGGGGCACTTTGGTGGAAAATCTTTAGTTAATAAACTTCTTAGAATGGGATACTATTGGAAAACAATGGAGAAAGACTCCTTTATGTTTGTTAAAAAGTGTCCTCAATGTCAACAACATGGTAATTTAATCCACGCTCCTACTCGGGAGCTTCGTAATCAAGTCACTATGTGGCCTTTTAGCGTTTGGGGTTTTGACCTTATTGGAAAAATCTCACTAGCTTCTTCTCAAGGACATACATACATTCGCACAGCTACAGACTACTTTACGAAGTGGGTAGAGGCCATTCCCTTACGTTCTACTACTGCGGATGTTATTTGTGATTTTATCCTTAATCATATTATAGCACGATTTGGTATTCCTTCAATGATAGTTTTGGATAATGGTACTTCTTTCAAAAACAAAGAGGTCACAAAATTCATGGATAAATATTGCATTCAACACAGATTTTCTTCTCCCTATTACCCTCAATCTAATGGTCAAGCTGAATCATCGAATAAGGTTATTGAAAAAACATTAAAGAAAATAGTTACCAAGCATGTGAAATATTGGCATACCCAGCTTACCTATACTTTCTGGGCCTATAGGACTAGTGTTCGTACGACCACTAGTACTTCTCCTCATAATCGTTTTTATGGAAATTATGCTATTATGTCTTTGGAATTAGAAATATCATCTTTGCGTGTTTCATTTCATGGGATTATTGACAAAGATACTTTCTGGGAACAACGATTACAAGAACTAGAAATGTTAGATGAACAATGAATAAATGCTTTGGAACACATTAAGGCCTATCATAAATCACTCTAGAAACATTATAATCACAAGGTGATTGAATGGTCATTCTTGGTGGGTGATTTAGTCTTATATGAGAATCAAAGGAATGTGAATGCTCTACCTAGTGAAAAAGGGAAATTTAGCCCAAATTGGCTTGGACCTTTTGTGGTTATTGAGGACTTTACTTCAGGTGCTTATAAAATTGCTGATATGAATGGTGTCCCTCTTAAGGAACCTATTAATATCATGCATCTCAAACGTTATTATCCTTAACTAAATCTTTCTTTCTTCATGTATGTATGTGTTCCTTATAGAATAAACATTTTATAAGTTATATAAATTTGAATGCATTCATACACTTTTTTCTTTCTATTAAATTTTTTTGTGCATTGATGAAAATCCAAGTAATCAACCATAAAAATAATTGTTCAAACAAAGTCTTTTTCATAAATAAACTTCTTCTAAGTTTGGTATGTATATGGCACATGCGCCATATCTATCAAACTATATCTCTATGCTTTGAGGGTCAATGGCTCTTGGCTCTCTCAGATCTATGGTGTGAGGCTGAGGATCTCAGAATGGTAGTCTATGTGTGGCTCCTCAATATACTCATCTCCTGGTTACGCTCCTGGGATCTTTGGAGATTAGCCATCAACTTCTCCTCTCTTTCTTTACATAGCCCCAGTTCTCATTGTACACATAGGAATATAGCTGTGTGTCTTCTGGGATTCCTTTGTCCTATAAGGGACTCTCTCTCACTAGGTGGTAGTCGATAGGATATGCATTTATCCTTCAGAACCTTGGATACAAAACTCCTCCACTCCGCTACGCTCGCTGCAAAAATTCAAGAGTTTTCTTTCAATACTTTTTTCTAGAAACATATTTACTTAAAACATTCTAACCAAATTACATATGTCATACCTGGACCTCCCTCCTAAGTATCACCGAAGGATCTATATGGTGGGGGCATGGAGCATCTACTCTCTCATCTCTCACTATGGCTGGGTCTAGGTGGTGGTGTCTTTGTGTGTGCTCGGGGAGGTCATCATGATCTCAAGGGTGAAATATAGACTGCATGACCACTGGTACCTATATCGTGGCCAGGGGGCATCTCCTCTACACTCTCTTCTACTCTCTCCTCTACTCTCTCCTCCATGGGATCTCCCTCAAGAATGGGCTCCTCCTCATGATCCACCTCCTCCTCCTCTGATATATCACCATCTCGGTGCATCCTCTCAAAAAGAATAGGATCACCTATAGGGTATTCATCGGGGAAGATAGGATGGGTTCCCTGTAAACTCCAATATCTTATATAATCTCTGCTAGCACTTGCATAAGATGTCTCAGGGGCTACCTCTGTATCCTTGGTCTCATCTGTCTCACTGTCTACAATGTCTGCTACTATAGGTGGACGTATGGCATCGGGTCTCTAATAGTACCTCATTGGGTATGCATATCGAGGAACTATCCAGGGGACTCCCTGTATCAAACCAAACTATATCATCACCCTATCATAATAATATGGAATCATGACATGATTAGTGGGACCCTCTAGAAGTTTGCATCATTGTAAATATCTCAACTGATGTCAGGTTTCTGGCCACTCTATCATCTGACAATAATGTCTCCATATCACATCTATACCTGGTACATGGTCAAGGAATACTCTCCAAAAGAGGATATCCTCGTACTGCCAGACATCTACTAGTGAATATGAAAAGGCTCTCGGTGTGCTCAGATATATCATCACTAGAACACCCTATGGTCATGTACATTTGTAGTGCTCAAACATCCAAATCCGTAACAAGGTGCATACTGTAAGACTCTCCCGCTGATATCTCACTAGCTGACTTAACTCATGGTAAATATGGGCTACCATGCTGCACCCCCATGAGAAAAAAACTATATCACCCTCCATCCTATGCACGAGGTTGGTAAATGGTGCTAAGAAAATTGTACCCTTCATGTTGGGTATCACAACCAACGAGAGTATACATAGCATCACTTTCCATACCAAAGGTGTCAGACCTGCTAGTATGGATGATAAGGAGATCTGATATGATCAGGTCCTCATTTGTGGTACCCATCCCAAATAATACTCTCCAACTCCCAATACCTTTGGTGGACCCCGTGGTCCTCTTGGTCTAATAGGCTCACCTCAGATCGAAAGCCATAGAATCCTGTACACATCCTCTAGCATGATCGTGATCTCCCCTGATGAAAGATGGAAGGAACAAGTATCCTCATCCCACCTCTCTACCATGGCAGAAATCATGGACCGATGGAACCTCATATGTGGTAGGAATTCTACCCAGTATAATCCCACATCTCTCAAAAGTTGTATCTCATCTAGCTATAGCTCGGACATACTCTCTTTGATAGTCAATAGTAACCCTCCGAAGGGATGCTCTCGAAGACGGACAAGGTCCTGTAAGCACAAGAAGAGTATCATATCAGTACTCTATCATCAGGAAAATACTATACCCACTTGACCTAGTCAAGGTTGACCTTTTTGGGTCAGGGTCGACATTTCTGGGTCAAGGTCAACCTTTTTGGGTCAAGGTTGACCTTTGTGGATCAGGGTTGACATTCACTCCAAAAAGGACAGAACCTCCCAGTTAGGGTCAACCTCAAAAGGTCAAGGTTGACATAACTGGGTCAGGGTCAACCTTTCTAGGTCAGGGTCAACCTTTCCTATAAAAACATGAATTTTTCAATCTCAAATATCAAAACAAGAAACTTACCTCAGGTAGTGTTTGTCCGCTGGCCAGGCGCTCTCTCAGGACCTCCATACGGCTCGCTCAAAATTCTCCTCTCTTTGGCATATTGTCTCCTTTTCCAACTTCTACAAATGGTAATAATGAGAAGGTAAGTATCTCTTTCTCTTATTTATAGCTTCAAATTAGGGTTTTCTTAGGGTTTTTCTTAGGGTTTCATTTGAATTCACTTAGGTCAAAATTCAGATTTCCTTATACATGCATTTAGATAGACATTCACTCTCTTCATCATAACTTGATTTTGGTAGCTCCATTTTCAATGTCGTCAGAAGTGTTGGAATCGTGATTCAGATACCCAACCTCTTGAGTTAGTTTAGGAAGCTTTAGGAACTTTCTAATGGATTTAGGAAAAGAATTTTCAAAAAACTACATATTGAGTGTATAGAATTCACCTTATCACCCTGTTTCACCGTTCAAGAAGAAGTAAGCCAAAACATGGGGGGGCATAAGGGGATTTATACACTTCTCAAAATCATTATAGTAAGACTTAGGTTCTCTATGGATCTTTCATTAACCTTTTGTTGTAGGTTGTGGATACTAATGGTTTCTTGCAGGATCTTTACATTGAGGACTTGGCTATATCATTTTTACTTTGTGATGTTTTCTTACTTTAGCTTGCATACTCACGTAGTGTCATATCTAAGCTAAAGTGGGGGCTAAATGTATCATATTAAAATGGAAGTACTTCCATTTTGGTATGTTTAGCACCTTCATTTTGTGTGCTTGCATATTAGATTTTCATTTAGGACGCATTTATGTTTGATTCTTCGTGATTAAGTGAAATTAGGGTTAGGATCTTATGAATTCTCCTTGGTTTCCCTCTCTATCATTCTATTTTCTAGGTAGGAACTATATGTGGGCCCTCTTATACCTCATCATACTCTCTCTAGGCCTCTAGGCCTTCTTCCTAGCACTCTGGAATGTTCCATCACCTTCCTAGGTCCCCGGCTGACCTAGGAATTTCATAAACACCAATAGGTGACCTGCCTGGAACCTCAGGTTAGGGTCAAAATCAACCCTGACCTAGGTCAGGGTTGAGTTGAACCTTGACCTAGGCTAGGGGTGAGTTAAACCTTGGCCTAGGTCAAGGGTGAGGTTGGCATAGACCTCTGTCGGGTGTTGGTCCCCACTTTCAATTCCAGAGCTTATCGGGGTTCTAAACTTAAAATAGGTCCCCAAGTTCAAATGCGGAAGTGTTTTCTCTGATATCTAATTTAATCCATTCCCTCCTTTGTTGGTGATTGTGATTGAACCATAATTCAAGGTGAAATTTGAATTTTGGTCCCTCGCATTTCCCTAGGAGACCTATATTGAGATCTCTATATAAACACTCTCTTTTGCCTTCATTTGGTCATGAAACAAAATCGGGAGATGACATGATGAAATGATGATGCAAATAATCAAGAGGATGATATAGAAGGAAAAATCTATGAGTACATTTTGATACATTCACGCATTTTTTTTGACAAGCTATTGTAGATCTTCATTGAAGCAAGAAGGTTCTCTTTTCCATTAGATCTACCACTCTCAACATTCAAGCATTCAAAAGAACATTATCATGGGGTAGCAATTATAGATTGTGAATTGGTAGGAGTACTTTAGCCTTGGGGACTTGGTATGATTTCTTTATCATATTCAAATATATGCATTGCTTTCTCATTTCCATGTTATGTTAGGATTATTAATCTAGAAGATTATATCTTGATATTGCATGTTCAAAGACTCTTTTCAAAGAGAAAACACAC
Source organism: Thuja plicata (assembly GCA_018584345.1). NCBI lineage: Eukaryota > Viridiplantae > Streptophyta > Pinopsida > Cupressales > Cupressaceae > Thuja > Thuja plicata. Next base: position 1,126,549 of record MU228288.1, on the reverse strand, counting down.
ACATACATACATTCTATATTCATCTATTTTTGGAGGTGGAGATCACCAAAATGGGGGTTTGACTAAGGAAAAACCCTATATAGCCACCCCAGAACCCTCTTTTTAGATATTTGCAGGTGTTGTTTTCGAGAGTTACAAGTACAGGATAGCAGATCTAAGACCAGATTTGGATACCCTTTTTAGTGAACTATCGAGATCTGAAAATAGATTTTATGTCAAGGCAACACAGGTTAGGGTTGAGATTATTGGGTCAGGGGTGAGATTAGTGGTGCAAGGTCGACTTTTTTCATAAGACAGTGTCAGAACGGAAAAATATTTTAGGGTTTTGTTTGTCTCTACATTCTGGTTCTAAATCATACTTCAAATTTTCCAGAAATAGAGTACAGACCCCAGAAAACAACATTCTTCATATCTTCTATGATATGAGGTAGGAATTTTACTCCTTATTTCTTTACAAGTATTCTCAATTATTTATCATAATAATTAAGTGTATTAGACTAAAATTAGACTTAGGGTCTCTTTTCATGTGCAATTTGTATCATCTAGAAGACCCCATGTTCAACACCAATTTTAGATCTTACAGAATCACTCTAAGGGCCTCACACCATCATATTGAGCTGAAATAGTCAATTGTGCATGTTATATTCATAATAGAGTTCCTCATAAATCCTTGAAGGGTATCACTCTCTTTGAAGCTTGGAAAGGATGGAAACTAGCAGTTGATCAATTTAGAGTATTTGGCTCTCAAGCAATTGCCCACATTCCAAAAGATCATCACAAAGATATTATGGATCCACAATCCAAACCTTGCATCTTTATGGGATATCCAAATGGTGTAAAAGGTTATTGCATACTCCACCCTACCACATGAATTTTTTATTGAGAGAAACTTTTGTTAAGTTTCAAGAAACACATATTGAAACTATACTTTAATATTCTCACCATATTTTGGACTCTTAAAATATATATTATATTACTAATGGTTTGAATCATACACAAAAAAATCTAGGTATATAATCTTCTTCTTCCAGTTCACACAGTGATAATAATGATGATATTTCATCTTCATCCAGTTTAGGGATTGTATTAGAGGTTGATATTTTCACACTTACATCTCGTGCTCCACATAGAGAAGATACATGGGCACAAGTTTCAACATATGATAGATAGATTCAGGTAGATTTGTATGAGGATACACATGCTTTTCTTTCTATAGTTTCTGATCCTTAGACATTTAGAGATGCATCAGGCATACCAAAGTGGGATATTTCTATGGATGAGGAATATGATTCATTAATTAGAAATCAAATTTGGGATTTGAGTTCACTTCCTAAGGGAATGATGAAAGTTTAATGTAGATGGATGTATCAAACAAAATTTGTAGTAGATGGGTATTTGATAAGTACTAAGCACAATTGGTTGCCAAAGGTTTTTCACAAGTTGCAGGAATTGGCTACACAAAAATATTTGTACTGATTTCTAAAATGAGTTGTATTAGACTCACAGTTTCTATAGTCACATCACATGCATGGGATGTAAATCAGATGAATGTGAAGATTTCATTTCTTCATGGAGATCTAGAGGATGAAATCTATATGGACCAACCACCTAGATTTGTTCATGATTCATCCTTGGTTTCTAGACTTCGGAAATCTCTTTATTGCCTCAAACAAGATCCTACAGCTTGGTATGCCAATATGGATTCTTACCTTCTATCTTCAAATTTTACCAAATTCTATTTAGATTCTAATGTGTACCTATTGCAACAGGATGGTTCACTTTTGATACTAGTTCTCTATGTTGATGATATATTGAAAATTGGGAGTACTTCATTTACTATTACATTAGTGAAAAAATCACTCTAGAATATATTTTTCATGATAACCTTGGGTTCATTGCATTAATTCCTTGGTATTGATATTTCAAAATCACTTTCAGGTCCTATCAGTTGGTCTAGCAAGAAGCAAAATGTTATTTCTATATCATCCATAGAGGCATAGTTCAAGGGGGTTGGTAACTCAACTACTCTAGCCATATGGATTCAAGTCATTATTTTTGAGTTTGGTATACCAATCAGTAATCCTGCTATAATTTATTGTGATAACCAAAGCACCATACAAATATATGGTAATTCGGTTCAGCATCAACAAAGTAAACACATAGAGATTCATATGCATTACATTCAAGAGCTTATTCAGGGGCATATCATTGACTTAGTATTTTGCCAATATTTAGAGCAGGTTGTTGACATCTCCACCAAACCCTTTATAGAGAGAAATTTCATTCATCTATGAGCTCTTATTGGTGTGTGGTCTACATCAGCAACATCATCATCCTTGGGGGGGCTTCTAGGCTTATTCTCTTCTTATGTTTTCTTTGGAGGATGTTTTTTCCCACTGGGTTTTTGTATCTTTCTCCATTTATGAGAGATTTAATTGTACATGGGTACCTCACTAGGCTAGTAGTTGGGACCCATTTTTATCTTTCCCTCCTAAGTTATGCTTAAAGGGGGGTGTTAGTGTATTTATTTTATTTATCTACACTTTGGATTAATTAAGCCTACTTAGTCGTCCATGTCTATTTGACACTTGTTCATACAAGTTGTCATCATTTAGGAGTTGATTAGAGAGGTTTCAATTCTATTTTTGACACCTCTTGCTAGTTTATTGGGAGGTAAGTCACCACCACTCATTGAGCTTTGGGATCAAATTCTAATTTTACCCAATCACTCTTTGTTTATCTACATTGCTTCTCCAACTTATTTACTTGGTTGAATCTACTTTCATTTTTGTTATTGTTCTTTTTTTGTATCTCTTATTGATTTTGGAAATTTACATCTAAGTACTAAGAGAAAGAGTAGGAGGAGGAAGACGATCCTATCCATTTAGTTTTCCCCATACTTTAATGAAGTATAAAGTATCTATAGGAGGGTCTCATACAACATTATATTCTTGATTATATTCATTAGCCACATGAATAAGAGATATACCAAGAGATAACCAAGGAAATTTATTATATTTATGTCAACTTGTATCCCCAACCTAGAATAATGAGAAACAAACTACAACTAGCCCCATTGAGCATGGTCTCTTCTTATAGGAGGATAGGAATCCTACTAATGGGAATATTGATTCTCATGAGTTGAATGAATGTGTCCCTGATGATGCCCTAAACATAGAGATTGGTCTTGATAGGAGGTGAGAATTGGAGGAACCCTGGTAGTACGATAAAGGGGAATCACCACAATGATCCAAAAAAATTGTAAATAAAACTTCTAACAAATTTATTTTATTATACTTGAATTTGCATTAATACATCGGATCAAATTAAAATTTCAATGTAAAAATATAAATCATGATCAACAATACAACCATAAAAATAATAGAATTTATCTCTAGATACTAAAAATAATATTCATCATAAGATCATGCTAAATCTAATTGTATATGTCAGGAGTGTGATTCCAATCCCCTAGATACTCCATTTTATAGATAAAAGGATTAGACTTAAAAGTCTTTAATCCAAATCCAAATACCTTAACCTCTAGGATCAAACCAAAATAGATATTTTAGAGATCTATCATGGCTTATGATTCTTCTTCTAATGATTCTTCACATGATGATGATGACTCCCCTCAAGATATTTCTTCTGATTTGGCATCCTCTAACCCTATGGATCCTACTCCATCTCTTGTTACTATTTTCACCCCCTCTAGTGGCATGGGCCCTTCTCCATATATTTTCCTGCTCTAGTCCAACCTGTTAGCACTGCATTAATTTTTTGTTGAATCTCTTGGCCTTTGCTTTTCCTGGGCTTTCTTGGTTTAAATCCTATGCTTTACCGCGCAAAAGAAGTCAAATCCCTTTTGAAGTCATGTTTTAGTCTGGTCACTTTGTCGTGTTGGTCTTTTTGAAATGTCTTTAAGTTACGCAAGTGGGCGATGAGCTGTCATTGAAAGAGAATCGCGCAATAGCGATCAGCTTATGTCTAGTTTTGATCTGTGTGCAAGTGAGCGGGTTCAATGTTTTAAAAGTGTAGATCGCGCAGCCTCGATGTCTCATAAAAATCAAGTTACAGGTTAGCGAGTTAGCGACGGGTTAAAAAGTGTATGTCGCGCAGTCGCTGAAAAATTATGCTGTCTATATCATGCTCCGCGACCGAGCGAGTCTTGTTTAAGTTTGAAGCAGTCGCATACCCGCGTCAAGTTTTATGTCAATGTCAAAATTCAGCGACTGCCCGACGAGGTCCTATCCTGTAGGTCTCCCACTCACTTAGGTTTTAACTCGGTTGTATTTTGTAGTGCGAGTGCGCGGCAAAGGCGTGAAGTATTAATATGAAGATTCATCACTCAGTCACACAAGTACTTTTCAAGATTCATAATAGTCTGCGACCGAGCGACTAAGAGACCATTCAACACCTTGCTCACTCGCTGATGCTTTGAGGTGATCAAAAATCAACTCGCGGGTGTGTGATGAGTCAAAAAAGGAGACATTGCTCACTCGCCAATCAATAAAGATGAAAGGAAAAGAGCTCGCGAGTAGGCGACTAAAGAAAGAGAAGACATAGTCGCGCACTCGCAGTCAGTAATAAAGTAAGATTTTCAAGCTCGCGAGTTTGCGACTGAGCAAAGAACAGCTCCCATCACTCACTCGTGCATAAGATGAAAGCTAGAGTATTAAGTGGTGTGAGTGAGTGACCAAATAGAGTATGCAGTAAAGAAATGAATGTCGCTCACCCGCTCAAATCCAAAAGTTACAATTTAAACAGCCAGCGAGTGTGCGATGATGGAATAGCTGAAAGGTAAGATGCATAGTCGCTCAATTGCCAAGACTCAGGTGACATGAAATGTTAGCTAGCGAGGGTCTGACAGGATAAAGGTGAAGGAAATATCACTCACTCACATGAACCCAAAAGCAAAGCACAAAAGGATATCGAGTATGCGACAGACATAAGATGAGGTTCAAGAATTACGTCATCGCTCACTCACCGAAGGTGAAAAGTAGAGTGAGGTTGGATGACGAGTATGCGACTGGCTGAATGAAAGGGATGTGTCGCTCACTTGCAAGGATCTTTCCAAAAGTGAATAAAGTGCAGTGTGTTGGCTAGTTTCAGGCTGACGAGTGCCAGATAGAAAAAAGTGTACACTCTCTCTTCCAGCTAGGATCAAATAGTGCAAGTTGATCGCAGCATTAATGACAGAATGAAATCTTCATGACAGTTCAAGTGCAGGAATTTAGCTTTCAAGTTGATAAGACGCATTTCTTAATGGCTATAAGTGTAAATGATTGAGTCTGATTCTGTACATCTCTCATTTTTGCATTCTAAGTTTTTCTGCGAAGAGTAAGAAGCTTATTTGTCTGGAGGTTTGTGCTGAGACGGTAGAATTCAAAAGAAGCAAGATGAGTCAAGCTATTGTTCCTACCACCTCACAAGGGTCAGGAAAAAAGAAGGAAGTCGCACCAAAGAAATATACTGAAGAGTTTTCTGAATTGCTGCCTGGGACTCTGAATACCAACAGCGCAGATTGGGAAGAATGGAGGAACAAGTGGTCTTAATGCAGAAATCCGGTAACCCCAGACTACTCTGGTAGTACTCTATTTCATTATTTTTGGAATAATAGAGTTAAGCCAATCCCAATTTGCAATCCATGGGATTTAAATATGGCTAAATTAATTGTGCCTGACGTCTATGTTGACATTGGTCTCATTAAGGAGCTAGCTAAAAACTATTGCCCAGTGGCTAGGGTAATTAGGAAAAAGAACAAAGAAACCCTAGTTTCCATAGATAGGAGATCAGTAGTTGAGGTATTTGGAATTACCGGTGCATTATGCACTGATATTGACTTGAAGAAAATTAAAGCTGATTATGTCAAAAGAGAGAATTTGATCAAAAAATATGAAATGCCTAAATTCATGCCCAGAGTAGATAGGCACCTGGTGAAAATTCCAGACAATTTCAAGCCACCTTTTGACCTGTCTCTATTTCATCATTATGTAAAATGTACTGTGTATGGTGTAAGTAGGGTCCTAGGCCTTG
>MU228288.1:1054065-1103784 GCA_018584345.1 Thuja plicata | reverse complement strand
CTCAAAGTGTAGGAGGTTTCAAAACCTTGTTTCTGTTGTTCTACTCTATGCTTGATCAGTGTCAGGGATAAATAGAGTGAACCCTCTGAGGAATATTTTCATGTCAGCAAGAAAAGGAAACAACACAACCTTTGGCTGAAGATGTGCAGCCTTGCTAGCAATCTAGCCCTAGTGTCAATAGCCTTTCAATGAGAGTTCCACCACTTTTTTCCTCAATGTGGTGGGGATTCTAGTGATAGTATTTCCTGGATGGTTCTTCACCAGTGCAAGAAAAAACATTTAGTTTCTCTTTCTCCTCCCCATATTGTGTGTTAGTTATCTATTGAATCTTGATGTATGTTACTATTTATTGTGCTAGCATATTGTTAATGGTGTATTTATTACCTTGTTGTAAATGGCCTCTTTAGTATGTTTTTGTAAGGGCCAACACCCTTATTTTCATATTGTTTGATATCAAAAACATGTTGGAAATTATAGGTACTGAGAGGGGGGGGTGAATCAGTACAAACATATAGTAAACTAATTCAATCACTAATCTAAACAATTGTTGAATTACTTTCAAAACTATAAAGTGTATAGCTGATGTAAATACATAAAAGAAAGTAATATCAAGTATCCACAAATTTCTCACACATGAAACACATATTTTCTCATGGAAACCCTTGTGATAGGTAAAAAACCATGATGGGGATGAACCAACAAGACCAATACTATAGTAAATGAGTTTTCCCTGTTAGGAGCTAAAAATACCCTTTCTAAGGGTTCACCCTGTTAGGAGTGACTAGTACACTGCTATGAGTACAATTAGATCAGCTATGATATACCTCTCTAGAGGATTTCAAACATCAATAAATTACCTTGTTACATGATTTACAAAAACAACCTATTAGAGTTCACCCGGTTAAGGGATTTTGCTTGCTGCAACTATTAGGGAACAACAAGATTAGTGATCTAGATGTAGAACTGATTTCTTCGCAAATCCAATATGTTCTTTGTACTCTATAACTTCTCTCTTCTCTTGTTCTATCATCTTTCTGATCGCAACCTCAAATTGAAATTGCAAAACCCTGATTGCATCACCCACAACAACTCTTCCAACTTACTTTTTTTCAATATGAGAATTTCCCTATATACAACAACTTCTATCGACATAAAAATTATCTTTAAATTACTTTCCTATGAAAGCACCATGTGTCAGAATGATAATCTCGATGAATAAAATAATTTATCTTGATCGTGTTAGGTCAAGATCAGATCTACAAGTTATATCTCCAAAGTATTCAAACATGTTTTGACTTCTCCAATGCAACACCTTAAATCTGACTTTAATGTTTGCATCCATCTCATAAATATCCAAAAATTGAATGTATAACCTTTATTCCACATCGTCATATCATTAAAAATGATCACACATACTTTACCTCTCACAGATCTGTGATATATCAACTGGTACTCAAGAACATAAGTATTCTACTTTTCTTAATGTCTTTGACAACAAAAACTCTTTCACCACTCAACCAAATGAGTTGTGGTTGGAACCACATTGCACTCTAAACAAGTTGATGTTGTATCTGTGACCGCTCCTCATACTTACACTTCTACTATGGTCGCCACCAAAGTGATGTTCTCAGTGTCTACCATTCTTTTGGACTTAGACAATGTTCAATATTATCTGCTTACAAATTGTACCTATATTATTTCATGACTTTAATCACTTAGTTTCATTGTACTAACTTATTTTCCATCAATGAAAATCAAATAAGTGACTCCTTATGGCTGCACCTCAAAATCCATCACAATACCAACAATCTCCCAACACAATACCAATAGTCTCCCCCTTTGGAATTGATGGAAAACACATGGTAGTTTCTTACAAACGTGCAAGAATAATATCAACTTATCACTCACTATAAACACACTCTCCATACATGCATATACTCCCCATACATATACTCCCCCTTTTACAACAATGACAAAGGTACAAAATCTAAAATATATGTACAGTTAAAAAAAACTTACTTATCTTGTCAAAGATCACCTTTAAATTTATCTTTGTTGAATCCAAGGATGTTTACCATACCTTCTGCAAGTATCCCATAGAAATGAGTTGCTCAATAAAACATGAATAAATATCTTCCATGCTATCTAGAGTGCTCATGTCATGTAAGGAAAGTATGTCTTTTTCTTTCTTCACATTCAATTGCATGACCTCCACTTTAGGGGATAAGGATGATTGAAGTTCCAGTAGAGTGAGGATTCTATGCTCTTGCTCATTTTGAATCTCTTTAACCTTGTGTAATATTTTCTTGACCTGACTACTATAATTAGTGATTGAACTTGAAAAAGGATCAAGTTGAGCACTTAGGTTCTTCAACTCGTTATGAGCTTCAGCTCTACTTAGTTCCAAATCTTGAACCAAATCAGGATACCTTGATACTTTGGTAAAAAATTGACCTGCCTCATTCAATGCAGTCTTAACTTCCTTTATCAAATCAAAAAATTTGATCCTATTTGTGGTAATCTTCTCCATCATCTTACCTATCATCTTCTTCTCTAAGTTTTCCTCTGCAAGCTTCACTACAGATGACTAGAAATTTGGGCCTTGATCTACAATTTCCTTGATAAGAGTATCCATCTGATGAATAGGAGTTTCATCTTCATCATATTCTACCTTGGGCACTAACTCAGCTAGAATGTCTCTAGCTTTCTTTAATACTCTTGTCTTCTTTTTATTTGATCTCAACTTGTCTCTTACTACCTTTGTCCTCAATTGTTCTGAAAATTTGATCAATTCCTTAGGTTTATATAAACCGGTGTGGTCCATATTTCTTCTTCCTCAACTTCCTCTTCTTCCTCTTCTGCAATAGTCACCTATTTCTATCTCTTCCTTACACTTGTCTCTCCAAGACTTAATTTCCTTTCAATCTCAGGTTCTTCTTCAATCTTTTTTTTGAGTTTCCTCTTGACTACTATCTACTACTTTCTCCTCTTCCTTCTCAGAAATCATTTTGTTTGTATGTTCCATAGGTGACGGTGAGGATGAATATTCTTTACCTGAAATGTCTATAATTTCAATCTCATCTCCACCTGTTTGTGATAGAATAAAATTTGTGTTCCAATGTTCTTCACCAAGTTAGGGACATCAAGAACAACATCCCCAAATAACTGATCTACAAAAAATGTATCATCTCCCTACATAGGTTCATTGAATTCAGCTTTAACTTGTTCTTCTTATGTTGCTACCTCCTTAATCTATAGTTGCTTCTTCCATGTCTCAACAGTTTCATTATGTACACCCTATGTGTCATCAATTAAAAGTCTAGTTGTTGTGCTCTTAATTTTTAATTTATGCTTGTGAGCATTAATCATTATATTAGCATCTTTAGCACATAGTTTAGGATGCACTTGGATTAGTTCTCTATCCATAATCTCTCTATCCAATTGTAATGCAATTCTCCATCTAGCATCAATCAATTGATATGTCTCATCAGGAATGCAAGAATGGATCTCTAAAGGTGTTCTGCAAAATTTGTGAAAAATGATACAAAATTGCATCTTCTAACTTCTTCTTCTTCTTGTCTTCATTACTCCCCAAAGTGTATCTTCTGTGAACATTAGAAATTCTACCATTTTCCACAATACCTTTTGCATATCATCAATAGAGGGGGCCTTCTTTGTCTCACCACTCTTCTTCAGTTCAGAGGCATCCTTGTCTGATTCTGTCCTTTCTCCCTCATCTTCATCAGTTTCCTACTGAACATCCTTTACCTCTGTGGATTTTATCTTCCTCTTGTAATTTTTCTTTGGAGTAGAAATTATTTGAATTTTCTTCCTTATTGATTCCTCTTTAGACTTAACATCACTATCAATTGTATTTCTCAGTTAGATCTTCACCTTAGCTTTATTTTCGGTTGCAAAAGTGCAATATATTCCTACATCACTACTTCCAAAATTATTCTCTAGGTTAGATATCATTCTCCTTGTTTTCCTTTCAATGACCGGTTTCTTCAATTCCTTTTGAATTTTGGTAAATGCTTCATCATGGGTTCCAAATCTCTATGGCTATTTGTCTAAGGGTTTTGATAATAAATCATCAACATGTAAAGTTACTAAATCACCCTCAACTTCATATCCCATAGGATGAATCTAATAAGTCCTAGGTTCCATAGCTTGCACAATACATGAACCAGTATCTACTAGAAAAAAAATACCATTCTTGTACTTTCCTACAATGCAAGCTAGAATCCTTTCTCATTTACGCATCTTAGATTGGAAATATTTGAAATAACCCCACATGATATTATTGATGTTATTACCTAATTCCTTTATGAATTCACTTATCTGACTAATTACTGGTTTGTATTTGACCATGTAACATTACCTCTATCGGGGAAGAAATTTTTAACACGGAAAAACATACATACCAGTAGGGAACCATACTTGAATGATTGTCTCTTTTCTCTCTTTATCCTTTCCATGTTTGTCAAGAACTGACTTCTTTTCATCTCACATAGATCATATACTGAATCATCTTTAATAATCTGATAGGTAGCATGAATAGCACCACGAGGCACACTGTTAACTTGACTAGACTGGTAAACTCTATAACCTATCACTATGGATACAAAATGAAATTTCTTGTCTTCAATATGATTGATTGTAATTTATCTATTGTCTTGTTTGGATTTGGTTAGTTCAATGACCAAATGACTTTCCAACATTCTCAATGTACATTCCAAACCTTGTGCTCAAAATATTGTAACCCTATGAATCATTGTCTTTGAAATCTTGTGTGGTCAATCTAGCCATATAAATTGATCATGCACTCTTCTTATCACATAGTGAATCCAAATGGGATGGAATTCAATGGGAATGTCCACTCGTAAGTCAAACGCTTCTCTTGTAAATTTTTACGCTTGCCTTTCAACACTCCATTGATACACATACCCTTGTATTCTTCCTTTATTTCTTCATCTCCCAATTCTTTGATTCTGCAATGGATATAGGACTGAACATCTTCAATCAACATCACTCCCTGAGGGATAGTGGATAGGGCACCATACATATCAATCTTGGCCACTTTTCTTGGATGTCCTTTGAATACGGGTCGAGGCTCCTCATAGATGGTCACCAGAACTAGAGTATCAACGTTCGTTGTCATTATTACCAACTGCAACAACACACTAAATTGATAACTTACAATACAACGGTTAGAGTTTCACGAAAACTCGATATCAATTTAGCTCAAAATATCAATCACAAAAGTAATTGTTGCACACAATAACTCAAGATATCTCTTGAATGCTTAAATGAAAGTAAATGTGTGAAATTAAGTTACTTTTCCTCTATATAACATTAGAAAAATGGACATTTCATACTTCAACAATAGGAATAGTGTCAAGTCACCGGTTAACATGTATCCATTTATTGGTACTCAACCAACAGTAATAACCACTATCAAATAGATATCAACAATGAATTCCCAGTGCGATCTACACATAATCATATAGATCTTTAGTTCTCATAAATCTAGGGGAATGATAATGGATTTGTCTTTAAGTGATTCCCCTAATAAAATAATATGCTTAGTTCACCGATGGAACCTCCACACTTCCTAAACTTGTGTAGTTCTCAGTCAACTCAAAAGAATTTAATTCACCTTTCTTTATCCATGTCTTCTTCATATCACTTCTGACTTCATCAACATTAGTAATCTGCTTTCCTTTCCTATCTTCTGACCGATTAGGAAAGTGGTTCCTAAACCAACAATCTCTAGCCATATGACCTATCTTATGACATAAAAAACATGCCATAACGGTTGACTTCCAAGGACCATTATTACCTCCCAGAGTTCTCATTTTGCAATTCACTTCTAGGTGTCCATAGTTACCACATACAAAACATGTAGTTTTGAATTGTCTTTCCCTTCTAACAATATTCAGCAGTGTGACAAGTGACCTAGGTGCATACACTCTTGACCTGCAATCTTCAGCTTTATGTCCATATTTGTTGCATGAAAAATAGTGTCCATCAAAGTTACCACCATTGGATCAACTTCTAGACCTAGATCTATACTCATATGCAGTATGACCATACTTGTGAAAATTATAGCAATAGCCATTAAAATAGTGAGTTTTATTCACCGGTTTGCTCCTACACACATTTGTAGTATGACCAAGCTTTCCATTGTTATAACAAGTAGGTTTTTTAGGTTTCTTACCTGATTTTATTGGATCTACCATTTCATCTTTCTGTGCCACCTTAGGTTCATATTTAAAGGACTCACCAGTTTCAAATGTTCCTTCTCCTATATATCCTAGATTGGTTGTGTCTCTGTATCTTCTTTGGATCTTCAGTTGTTCATCAAGACTTTGTGAGATTTCATTGTATTGCTTCAGCTTTTCATTTACTTCTTTCTCATTTTTTAGTTCCTTCTTCAATGTTTCATTATCTTCTCTAAGCCTTTCATTCTCAGCAATTACTTGTAGGTTCTCTTCAGCAGTATCCTCCATTTGATTCAGATATAAAGAAAATTCCTTTCTTAGGTTAACAAGATCTCTATATTTTTCCTTTAGGGCATCATCAAAAATTTTATTAGCAACTTTTGTACTCTTCTTTGCATCTGCAACTTTTACTTTTTCCTCAAGGACTTCACACATCCTAATAGACTTACTTTCAAGATCTCTTTTCAGATTAGTCACATTTCCTTTGAAACCCTTGTTCTTAATCAACAGATCTGCAATTGTCTCCTTGGATTTTTCAAATGTACTTTCTTTAGATAGTTTTTCTACATAGTCTTGGCTTTCACTCAATTTCTTAGCGAATTCTCTCCTTTTGGAAAGTGACTTCTTCAACTTTTCATGTAGCTCAATGATCATCTTTTTTGCATTCTCAAGTTACATCTCATACCTATAACCTTCCATGATAGTGGATCTTTTCCCTAAGCTGTTAGGCTTATTGCCAAGAGAACCTGGCTCTAATACCAATTGTTTGAATTAATAGGTACTGAGAGGGGGGTGAATTAGTACAAACAGATAGTAAACTAATTCAACCATTGATCTAAAAATAATTGTTGAATTACTTTCCAAACTATAAAGCATATAACTGATACAAATACATAAAAGAAAGTATATCAAGCATCCACAAATTCATCACACATGACATATTTATTTTATTGTGGAAACCCTTTTAAGAGGGAAAAATTCATGACAGGGATGACACCCACAAGCCCAATGCTGCAGTAAATGAGTTTGCCCTGTTAGGAGCTACAAATACCCTTTCTAAGGGTTCAACATGTTAGGAGTGACTAGTACACTGTTAGGAGTATAATAAGATCATCTATGATCTACCTCCCTAGATGATTTCAAATCTCAATAAAGAAGTTACCATGTTAAAGGTTTACAAAAAGAACATGTTAGAGTTCACCCGGCTAAGGGATTTTTCTTTCTACAACTATTAGGGAACAATAAGATTAGTGGTCTTGATGTAGCACTAATTTCTTGTCAAATCCAATATGTTCTCTATACTCTATAAATTCTCTCTACTCTCTATCTATCAGCTTTCTGATCGTAATCTTAAATTGAAATCACAAAACCCCAATTCACCCACAACAACTCTTCCAATTTACTTTTTATTCAATATGAGTAGTTCCCTATATATAAAAAACTTCCACCAACATAAAAATGATCTTCTAATTACTTTCCCATGAAAGAACCATGTGTCAAAATGATAATCTCGATGAATAAAATAATTTATCATGACCATGTTAGGTCAAGATAAGATTTGCAAGTTATATATCCAAAGTTGTCAATCACATTTTGACTTCTCTAATGCAACACCTCAAATCTGACTTAAATGCTTGCATCGATCTCATAAATATTAAAAAATTGAATGTATAACCTTTATTCCACATCATCATATCATTAGAAATGATCCCACATACTTTACCACTCATCGATCTATGATCTACCGACTGGTACTCAAGAACATAAGTTTTCTACCTATCTTAATGTTTTTGACAATAAAAACTCTTTCATTGCTCAACCAAATGAGTTGTGGTTAGAGCCACATTGTGATCCAGACAAGTTGATGTTGTATCTGTGATTTCTCCTCATACTTCCACTTTTCTATCATGATCGCCACCAAAGTGATGTTCTTAGTGTCTACCGATCTTCTAGACTTAGCTAATGTTCAGTATTACCTTATTACCAATTGTACCCTCACTTCACCTGTAGTATTTCATGACTATACTATCTTAGTTGCACTATACTAACTTAGTTTCCAACTTAGTTGTCATCAACAAAAACCAAATAAGTGACTCCTTATGACTACACCTCAATATCCATCACAATACGAAAAATATCACGACATAATAGCAACAAAACATTTATTCAGTAGTTTCTCTTTCTATTTTGTGCTGGTAGTTTGCCTGAAAGTTGTGCTGGTAACTATGTTTTGGCTGCTTTTTGTGTCCTTTTTTGGGTTTCTGGGGTTTAATGGGGTCCTACTTCTCATTTTATAGCAGGATTTCGGTTTTTGTAAGGGTGGTTGTTGTTTATCTTTTTCTCTAAAATGTAAATGGTTTTGGGTTCCATTCAAAACCTTTATTTATCTTAATAAATAAAAAACATTTGTTCACACAACTTACCAAACTATATGTTCTCTTGAAATTGATAAAAAAAAACTATAGATGTTATCTTATATTCACAGTAGGTACCATGGGAAGATGAGAAGAAAGAAAATAATAACATACTTGAGTCTAATAATTTAAAATTCTAGTACGAATGTACATATCTAGAGCTTTCACCAAGGTTTGCAAGACTAATCACCAATTTTTTGAAGGCTTCAATAATCACATCAAATATTTAACAATCTCTTGAGTGGAAAGATGAAAATTTTTGTTCGACTCATTTGAGGATAAACAATTCCTAAACCTTACAAAAGACATCAAGGAGGGTTTTAACCCCCATTTCAAAAAATGTCAAATTATGGAATTAAGGAATTTATCACAAGAATATGAATGAAATGACACTACATAATAGGGGACCACCAAATATTTTTCTAATTCATAGAAAAACCATTATGAAAAATAGTTCCACTCCAAGGAATCCAAGGTTTCATATCCTCCCAAGTTCACTAAATAATTTTCATCAGAAATGTCCCTTGAAGTCAAAAAAAACTTTTCATAATGGGGGTGTGAAGACCAAACCCATTGCAAGTTGATCTCCCAATAGGGTGATGAGAAGAAATATAATGTTGCAAAAAAAAATTCATACTTCTTTACACTCAAGAGCATGAATGATTCATTTGGTCCATAGGGTCAACCTTTATGTTCGGTGAAAATTGATCCCAACCCTCAATCATGTAGAGACAATAATACTCCCAGACCACGTCATGAGAATCTTAACAATTCTCTAAGAAAACCCAAAGAAAATATCTAAGAAGCTTCTCTAACTTCAAGTATGAGGATTTATAAGGAGCCCAATGGAAAGAATAACAGACATGAGTGGCTATAAAAATATTAGAAAAAGTATATGTATATTTTCAAAACTTTGTAACCAAAGATAAAGGATTAGTAACCTATCCAACTTCTTTTCAATTCTAGTGAACAAATCTTGCAACAAATTTTGCAAAGAACCTTGAAAATAAAAGGGATGCCCAAAACTCAAAAAGCATAGACATGTCCAATTCACTTCCACCCATAATATTCAAGCCAAAGAGGCTTGGGTAAGAAGTATTGTTTATAACAGTGAGTTTTTTCTCCATTCAGTTGTACAACCTAAGGCTTTAGAGAAAATATCCAAGCATTGGAGACATTGTTTAACGGTATTTTCCTTTTCCAAAGGAATAATAAAATAATCATCAACAAAATGACCATTTAAAAAATTAGCAAAGGAATTAGTTAAATAACGAGCTTTAACAAACATGTGAGAAACTAAATGAGCTAAGAGATAGCTAAAATATTCAACAATAATCACATGCAATGTTGAAGCTAAAGGACGTCTCTAGTGGATAGACATGAAATACCAAAAAAACTATATTGATAGTTATTAATAGTAAGAGAAGAAGAAGCATTTGCAAATATCATACAAATTTATTGAATAAACCATGACCCAAAACCTAGTGGTTGAAGCACTCTCTCGATAAAAGGCCAATCACATCAGTCATATTCTTTGTCAAAATCAATTTTGATGAAAGTTATCTATTGATTAGCTCATTGAAATCATTCCACACATTCTCACACTATAATTTTGATGAAAAGTACAAGTGAATTTTTATTGTTTTTGGTAATTGAATTGAAATGGTTTCATTTTATAATTTTCATGAACATGGTATTAATTCAACGAAGGAACAATATCGTTTAAAAGAAGAAATTATCATACAAGGACTTGTGTAATGTATAGGATGTGTACATGGAAGCTGTGAATATTTAGGGGACACAAAGAAATAGGGATAAAACTTTTGAAGGGAAAAAAATGTGAATTTGGTGCAACAAGTTGCTGAAATATAACTCTTAGGGGGATTCTTTAACAAATTCCCCATGTTTAGTCTAGTTATTTATGCAAAATATAACTTAAATAATCAAAATAAAAGGAAACTAAAACGACTTAATTTTGATTTATGCAATAAAGTTGAAAGATAATGTTGGATAAAAAGAAAGAATGTGGAAAAACAAACAACCCAAACACAAAAAAGAGTCATACATTGTGTTCATTATGTTTGGATAGGGTCTCTCTACCAAACAAATCTAAGGATGAAATCGCAAAAAGGGAACTTATATTATTTCTTGGGAATTTATTTTTATTGACTAAAAGTAAACCTAAAAATATTGACAAGTTAAAATGAAGGTACGACATAACCAAACATACTTCTATATAAGAAAGAAGAAAAGACTTGATTGAAACGTATTCAAAAATAAAATAAAATGTACCAACCTATCTTTGTTGAATCAAGACCTTTAAATGATATAAAATATGTTGTACCTTTCATTAGCCAATTACTTGTACCTTAAGAAATAATTCTATAATTAGAATAACATGAAAACAATAACTTTTAGAATATATATCTTAAAATTCAAAAATAACCTTATCTAATTTAGAAGCTTCCAAAAAAAAACTAACAAATTCTAATTTGTACAATGAACCAATATGTGCTAGTAGTTTATTATGTTTGATAAAGGCAAAAGACATTACACGAACCCACTCATAAAAAAAAATTACATGATATAATTTGGAGGTGGTTTAATAGAATATTATGCTTAAAAGGGTAGTTTTTATTATAAAAGGCAATCACATGCAAAAATTAGATCAAAATCCAATGGAAACAAAAAGTACTGCCTAGGTTTGTTTCTCACATGTTCACTATTAGTAATAATCATTATGTGACAGCAATTTTTTGAATTTTCTATGATGTATATAATTCATTTCAATTGCTCACTCATGTGTTCACGAGTACTCTATTTGTCTAGTCAGTAAGTAGTAAGTAATATCAATATTTAGAATTTTCTAATAAGGCATATAATTTAATTATTAATGCTTATCAAATTTGAGTTTTATATTTAATTAAATTTTCGTTGTAGATTAATTAGTTAAGTACAATTGATTTTTATGATGGTATATATTTTAATTTAGACCATTTATTAAGATTCAAATTTCTAAAGGAATAATATAAGAGATGATATTAGGATTGTGTCACAATGACTTTTGCAAAACAATCATGTGAATGATTTAAAATCATAAATCAAAAAATAGAAAAAAAAAGTTGTATTTATTTGTTAGTGTTTACTAATAATTAATTTGGGATAATAGACTTTTAAGAAAAATGTATTTCATTGAAATTTGTAATGAAAAAAGAGAAATTATAAATTATTATGAATTGGTTTGTGTTTCAGAAATTAAAATTGAGAAAAGAAATTTGAAGGTGATTATTGAGACAAAATCACGAATCTTAATTTGAATTTGTAAAGAAAAAATTACAATTTTCTTCGAAATAGTAAAACCCATCACAAATCTTATAATACACTAGAAATCTAAATACAAAATATTCTTCTAATTCTAAATCAGCATTGCAAAATCTACAAATACACTAAACTCTCGAAATCATCTATTTCTATAGTTAACCCCAAGCCAAAGCTTATAATATACTAAACATCTGAATACAAAATGATCTTTTAATTCTAATTCATCATTGTAAAATCTACAAATATACTGAACTCTTGAGATCAAATATTTTAATTCTATGTAAAACTAAATTTAAAGAATCATACAAATTCATAGCTAATATTAAACTTAAAACTTAAATTTAAATGGTATGTCTAAAACAAATATAAAAGAATGATTCCAATCAATCTTTAATATTCCTTTGTGAGATTTTATATTTCATTTGAATGATTCCTTTTTCCCACAAATATGTGTGGTAAGACAACAATTAAAAAAGTTTATATTGTCCAAATGCTCTTTATTTTATATCTCTTGTCAAATGTCAAAACACAAGTGTTTGCAGAATATGAATATATTGGAATATATTGTTTATCTCTGCTTAGTTTTGTGACACAAACTTTGATAGCCTAAATTATGATGAATAAAGATAGTAAAAGGGTGATATGTCAGAACATGGAACGATAATTAATAATAATAATAATATCCCTGCTTATGATGTCTATGTTTTCATTACCCAAGGGTTATAATGAGCTAGCTTTTATTCAGCTACGGCAGTCATAGTGATATAATTTGATAGGTTTCATAATGACATTATAAAATAATAAAAAAATGGATGAATTGAGAGTATGAACTTGAATATTCATTCTTATATACCATCAATCACAAAATGTTGTCCTAGCCTACACCTTGGCCCTTCAACCACATGGTGTTCAAGAGTTACATAATTATTCTCCAATCCAATGCTGTGAGAACATGGAGGAGGTCTCCCATATTGTAATCACAATAATTGTAGGTGACCCAAAATGGCTCATGTTTGCTTTCATGTTTGTCTCTGTTTTGGTTATCATTTTCTTGCCAATTGCTTTATAATTATTAGGCAAGCAATGGATGGCATTTGCTTCAATGTATAAATGTAGGAGCAGATTTGGAAATAAATGCAAGTACTTCAAATTCATCTGCTTGGTACTACCATATAAAGAAACAAGTGAAATGCTAAAGATATGTGATAAGTGGTTTGCAATATTTTTTTTTAAACAAGATAAAACATTTCCATAGCTAAACATCCTTAGCATTAAGAATCTATTTATAAGATACTTTATATTTTTGAATTATTTTTGGTATGAATATTAGTTGTAGGTATTATCATTTATAAACTAGTGGTATTGATATTTTAAAAAAGGGGTGGAATTATTTATAACTTAAGATTTCATATAGGGCCAATATCTATAACATTATAATAAAAAATATATAAATAAAAAATATCAATTGCTTAGCAACAAGAGTAAGAGCAAATAGGAAGAGGGAGAGGAAGATTTTATTCATCGAGTTTGCCCCATACATCAATGATGTCCAAAGTATCCATAAGAGGGTCTCATCCAACATTAGCTTTAACATGTCTTCTTGATTATCTTCATTAGCCACATGAATAAGATATATAATAATAGACAATTAAGTAAATCTATTGGATTTAGGCCAACTTGTATTTTCATCCTTGAGCAATGAGAAACATGTCATAACTAGCCCCATAGAGCATGGTCTCTTCTTATAGGAAGATGGGTATCCTAACAATGTAAATCTTGATTCTCATGAGTTGAATGATTGTGTCCTTGATGATGCCCTAGACATAGAGATTGGTCTTGAGAGGAGGTGGGAATTGGAGGAACCCTGGTAGTAGCATAAAGGGGCATTATCTCAGTAATCCAAAAAAAAATTAAATGAAACCTCAAGCGCAAATTTATTTTCTTGCACTTGAATTTGCATTGACACATTAGATAAAACCACAACTCATTGTAAAAAGAGGAATCGTGATCAATAATACAACCACAAAAATAACAGAATCTTTTCCTAGATACTTCAAAAGAATCTTCACCACAAGATCATGCTCACACCAATTATGTATTTTAGAAATATGAGCCAATCCCCTAAGAACTCCATTCACCAAATAAAAGGCTTAGACTTAAAATTCTTGAAGAAATCATACATCCAAGTCCAAATACCTTAACCTCTAGGATAAGACTAGTAGAGATGTTTGAGAGACCCTTCATGGCTATATAAATGACATTGAGGATATGAAATTCTCAAATGGTTAAACTTGAAAATAACAAGGAGGTCTAGGAAAACAATACACAGAGTAAAGTGGGCCAACAATTGTTCACACAACTAACGACACTATATGAAAAATGTCTTGAAATTTGACTACAAAGGTTATAGATGATATCTTATATTTAAAGTAGGTACCGTGGGAAGATTAGAAGAAAGTAAATAATAACCTTTACGAGGCTAATAATTCAAACATGCAGTACCAAGGTAGACATCTAGAGTTTTCATCAAGGTCTGGAAGAGTAATCACCAATTTTCTAAACATAAATGGGATGACTTTATTTATCGCATCAAATATTTAACAATCTTGATTGGAAAGATGAAAATTTTCTTGGCTTTATTTTAGGATAAAAGATTCTTACTAACGTTAGAAAATATATCAAGGAGGGTTTTAACCCCCTTTTTGAAAAATCGCAAAGCAAGGAACTAAGGAACTTTTGTAAGAGGATGACTCAAATGACACTAAATAATAAGGGACCAACAAATAATTTTCTGATTGATAGAAAAACCATTACAAAAATTATTACCACTCTAAGAAATCAAAGGTTTCATATCTTCCTAGGTCCACTAAATAATTTTAATCACAAATGTCCCTTGAACTCAACAACATTTTTCATAATGAAAGTGTGAAGACCAATCCCATTCCAAGATAGTCTCCCAATAGGGTGATGAGAATAAATACTTTGTTTCAATAAAAAATTTCAAACTCCTTTAGAGTCAAGAGCATGAATGGTCCACTTGGTCTATGCAGCCAAATCTTTATGTTGGGAAAAAAATAAGCCCAACCCTCAAGAATCATTAAGAGAAAATGATACTCCCAAGCCACCTCATGAGAATCTTAACAATTATTAAAGGAAGATTAGAGAAAATAGCTAAGAAGATTCTCTAACTTCAAGTATGAGGCTTTATAATGAACCCAATGCGAAGAATAATAGACACCAATGGCTACAAAAATATTGAAAAAGTATGTATGTATGTATGTATGTGTGTCAACCATCCCAAAAATTTAGCACCCATAATTGGATGCTTTATTAGGACCTATTAGACCCCATTTTGGTGATTTCAAGATCCAAATGTGTGTTATGTTTGATCCTAGCAACCTACTTTCTCTCCTCCCGCATATTTTCACCCATCCTGACATCCATTTCAAATTTGGGACCATTCTCCTAGGAACAAGACATTTCAAATGCCTTATTCCCAGGAACAAGACATTTCAACACTTATTCCTATATTTTTGCCCCAAATTTGGCCCAGAGCCTTATGTCGAGGTTTTGGTGGTAAATTTGATTTTGTGGTCGACTTGGCTTATTTTTTAATCTTGAAATGATGGAATGAGTATATAAGCACCCTATCTCTCCTCATTTTGATATACATTCTTAATCTACAATTTTGCAATCAAATTTTCATAACGCATTGAAGTAATCAAGCAATAAAGAGAAATTGAGAAATTGTATTCAAGATTTGAAGGCAAGCATCCAAGATCTAGTTTCTCCAAGTTTCCAATTATTTAAGCTAATTCATTCCAAGAAAATCTTCTCCAATTGAAGTAAGTTTCTCTCCCATGGTGGCCAAGTAGAGGAATTCCCAATCAAGCAAGATGATCCTTCCTTCCATTTTCATTCATTCTCCTTCATTGCAAGAAATTATCAAGCATATCCACATTAAAGATCTAGGAGTGGTGTTCATAGATCCATGCATTTGTGATGGAATCCTTGATTCTAGTCTACATTCCA
Organism: Thuja plicata; assembly: GCA_018584345.1. NCBI lineage: Eukaryota > Viridiplantae > Streptophyta > Pinopsida > Cupressales > Cupressaceae > Thuja > Thuja plicata. Next base: position 1,087,793 of record MU228288.1, on the reverse strand, counting down.
AGGTCAACTCTTTGGATTCAAGCGCATTTGAGAATCTTCGTGAGTATGAGCAATTTCTACATTTGTCAATGAGGGTTTATGCAAGATGAATCATATATTTACCTTCTTACATAATTTCCTTTATACAAGTTCATTTCATTTTCAAGGTTGATCCCTAAACATAGGTTTGACCAAGGCAAACCCCATTAGACAATATTTATCCTATTTTTCTGTGTGTAGGAATAGGTTACGGAGTTATCAGAAAAAATTTGAAAATATTGAGAACTGGCATATGATCCTTGAAATTTTTAGGAAAAAACACCTAGAACAGGATGTCTTCAACTCCATGTTCCCTACAAATGAGGCTCGTATTTCACCTATAGGTCATTTCTTCTTTCTGGACCCCATTTATGTACATTACAGGTTACCGGCAGTTTTTATCAGTCTATTATTTCTATTTTTTCAGCTACTTGCCTAGTTTGTCTTCTACATTTCATCTTTTCTATCATTTATATTTTCATCAATTACATATTTACCAAAGGATCAAATTGTCTCATTCAACATTTAAGTCTCCTCTTAATCCTAGTGGGGTGTCTCCCTTTCAAATGTACAATTTTGAAAAGGAGAAGTGATCTACTCATTTGCCTCACTTCCCTTTTTATATTATTCATTTTGGTGAACCTGGCACATAACATTTCCATTCTGATTTGGTGTTTAGATCTACTTTTTATGCATTGCATTAGTCTCTATTTATATCATATATTTGCTACATTTTATGCATTTAGATATCTAGGTTTGAACCTATTATTCATTTTGGTGGGCCTAACTCATAATGTTTCCACTCTAATTTGGTGTCTAAATCTCATTTTTATTCATTGCATATTTTACATTAGATCTGATGGTTACATGTGCTTTTCATTAATTTTTCAATTGTGCTTAGTTAATTTGCATCTCTTTCAAAGTTCATACTTACATTAGATCTATCTATCTTTCATTTTCTTGTTCATGATTTTTATTACATTGATTCCTACTTATAGCATTCCGGTTAGGAGAAGCCATAGACTTATGGGTTCCTTTGATCCCAAGTCCTCTATGTTTCCTAGGAATCTTAATGATGTCATTTAATTCCTACTAATGTGTTGGCACTGGGCCAGCATCCCTCACGAGATTTGTGACATGGTTTAAAAGTCTCATGTGTCTTCTATAAGTCTAGTGGTTATATTGGGCATTAACAAGTCAACCTTTTGGTGCAACGACAACCCTAGCTTCTAACAAGTGGTATCAAAGCTTGGTCACGGGTTTGAATCATGCAGGCCATAGAGAGTGACATTGGGAGGGGAATTTTGGCAGTGGTCCAGTGTCCATCATGCAATTCATGACATGGTTTAACAACCTCATGTGTCTTCTATAAGTCTAGTGGTTGTATCGGGCATTAACAGGTCAATCTTTTGGTGCAAAGGCAACCCTAGCTTCTAACATAATGACATTCCTTCTATTGTTGAAAACAACTCTTCCCATTCTTCTCATGATGAAGATGAGAGCTTAAGAGTCCCTCTTATGCAAGTGCAAAATATTTTCCATGTGACTGAGAAAATTTTGAGAAAATGGTTATGACAATAAAAATCCAACCTTGAGGTCATCTTTGTAGTAGAGGGTTTGAGGAACATAATTCAAAATGATGAGCATGGTGTTAATATCTTTTGTAGTATCTCTCATCTTATTGATAACAATGTTAAGCCTATTAGATATTGTTCCCAAGAGCAAGGTTTTATTCCACTTACCACTAGTGTTGAGACCTCCATTCCTATTCCTACCTCCATTCCTAGTGTATCCACTTATGCTCCACCTCTCATTACTAATTTCATTCAAAAAATCAATCCTATGAATGTTAGCATTCCTAATCTTATTATTCCTACTAATCCTTCAAGTATTCCATGTGTTTCTTTACCTTCATCCATGCCTACCTACAATAGTGTTCATTTTTTCATATTCTATTGTCCCTTCCATTTCTCATAATGGTCCAAATCTTTCACATATATCTCCTACCACTCTTTCTACCAAATCTACTATCAATAGCTTGGCTCAAACTGTGTCATCTTTGTAACAATAAATTGTGTACATGAATCAATCCAAGTTTAACATTCCTACTTTTGACATTGCTAGTGCTTTTGCCTTAGACGCCATTCATGTCATTATCCCTCAATACATATAAATTCCTCATTTACATACTTACAATGGTGAGGGTGATCCCTTGACGCATGTCAAAACCTTTCAAATATTATGTAATGATTTCTCTCATGATTATAAGTTCATGGCTAAATTATTTACTAGAACCTTTCGAGATATCTACCTCCTTATTCCATTGACTCATTTCACAAACTTGCTAATGCTTTCATTAAATAGTTTCAAAACAATATTGGTCCTAAGATTTCTTTTATTGATTTGATGCATTGTAAACAAGGAGTTAAAGAAAAAGTGACTGATTTTATTGGTAGATTTAAGCATTTTCATGCTCATATTTCTTATCTTGTTCCTGATATTGATGTGCAACGTATTTTTATTGATAATTTACAAAAAAGACATTAGGGCTAAGATGTTGCTTTCTGAATTTTCCTCTTTTACTCAATTATGTGCAGTGCTTCACAATTATCAACTTCAAGTGAGTCAGTTTGAGAGTACTGCTCCAATGGCTCTAAATGATAAGAGTGATGTCACATCACAGACCTATAAAAAATTTCAAAAATGTAAAATATTCATCAAGATAAATAATTCATCAAACAATAACATTAATGAGAAAGTGGCAGCAACATCCAAAGGTGTGGCTCCTTTGTCATCTATTTTAAGACCTTCTCATAATTTTACACAAATTTCTGAGTCTTTCCATAATGTGATGTTGAAGTTGATTAATGATAAAGTGTTAACACATCCTCCCATTAAACCAATTAACACATTCAAACCTTTTCCTCAATCCTTTGATCACAAATCCTTTTGTCAATACCATCATCAACTTGGCCATGATATTGAGAAGTGTTTCCATTTAAAATATTTTATTCAAGACCTCATTGATTCTAGTGTTATATCCATTAAGGGTGTTAGTGATCAAAGAAACAAATTTATAGAACCTCCCAACCAAAATTTTCAAATCTATACCAATCCTTTATCTTCTCATTCCACCAATATTGTTGAGTCTACCTAGTATTTATCTTCTTCCTCCACCCATGTTGTTGACTATGATGATAAGTGTATTGAAGCCAACAATGTTGTCAATCTTATTAATCAATCTAAGTCCAAACCCAAACCTAAACCTGATCTTTGTATTAGATTTGATCCTAGTGAGATTATTAGAGCACCCGAAGGTCCTCTTCACATTATAGCAAAGGTTATTGATCTATTTTCTCGTGGTGTCCTTAAAGATCCTACTTGTATGGAGAATTTAATTATAACTGAAGAACATATTTGGACTAGATAATTTATGTGACAAAATTGATATGATGATCCAAACTTTCAATTGTTTCACTTATCCTACCCATGGTTACATTACTTTTCCCATATAAGTTGGTGCTAAAACTCTAGATGTCTCCTTCGTTGTCATCCCAACTTTTGATCAGTTTTAAATTAGACTTGGTCTTCCTTGTCTTACCTCCATGAAATTCATAGTATCTCCAATCCATAAGTGTTTTAAATTTCCCCATAAAGGAGAAATCATCATTGTTGACCATAGTGTCTATCAGCCTTCAGATTCCTCTAAACTTGACTTATTTTTCCCTTCTATTCCTCAACCAAATCAACTTCGCAAAGAAAATTCTATTTCGATCCTATCAGAAATAAAAATCTAAAATATTTGTGAGCATAGAAATCCTAAGGATGCTCCACCTCTTTTTCCTAGACCTAGACTTCTTCCTACACCTTATAAACCTCCTATATATGCTTATGTTCCACATCAAGTATATCTTATAAATGTTCTACTATTTTTGTTTCTCAACCTAGTGTGGATCCTTTTATTCTTCCTCCTAAAGAAGAAAAGGGCTCAATGTTGAAAAATCCTAGCCCAAGCCAAATCTCAAGAAAAACTAAATGTAATCATTGTGCATGTGATCGTCACTATAAACATCATGCTAGAGCATGTGAACATGCTTCCCAAAACCTTTCCTCTCTCAAGAAACATATTTATTCTCTAATTCCCTTTGATTAGCATGTGCATAACCCAAGGGAGGAAGTTAATTTGAAAATACTAAAAATTGAACAAACATGATAATTATATTCGTATCTTAGATTCTATTGCAATTAATTTGGATGAAGAAGATACTCTTGATGGTGGTGATTTCAATGTTCCTAATGCAAATGATGATATTAATGCTAGTGATTTTGGTGATATGCATGAGCTTATTAATGCCAATCATGATTTACCAGCTAGATTTGCAAAAAAAAATTATCTTGTTCATCACTATCACTATCACTATCATTTCTCATAGTGTGTTTGTTACTAGATTTGTTTATTTTCAGAGATAATTTGAATGCGGACTCAATAGTTGGTAAGACTCTGTTGTCATAGTTGTTCATCTCAAATGAAATAAGTCTACCAATCAAAGTATAAAGAGTAACATTGTTACTAGCTACTGCTCTCATTTCTTGAATTGCAGATACTCTAATAGCATAAACATGCAGTAAGGTTCTCAGAATTTTACTTACAACTGTTTCTTCCTCAAGTACTCCTCCTACTCCTCAGATAGCATTAACAAATTCTTGCATTCACTTTTGAAGCTCGATGATCATCAACTTATCATCTTCAAACATTCAATCAGTTATAGTTCATTAGTTCTATTTTGAGTGATGGGTGGGATAGGGAGCGGGAGAGCGATTTTGAAATCCAGGATTTGTATTCATTGTAGGGGTGTCATAGGGTTGGATACCAATGATGCAGATGATGTAGATGATTATGGGAATGACGATAACCTTAGCAGCGGTTTCCCTTCCAGCAGCATTTTTGGTGTTTCTTCAGGGTTGGGTGATGTGTTCCTTCGTTTGGAGACTTTTGTGCTTCCTCCTTGGGGTGGCTTTCGGTAACACCTCTCTCTCTTTCTAGCGCTCTTCTTTATTTTTTTCCCTCTGCACTTATGGTGATCTTGGTTTTGTCTGGGAGGATCTCTCAGATGGGAGCATTTTATGTCGGACGGTGTTGTTGGGTGGCCCTTCCACATTCGCAGGATGGTGTTTTGTGGTGTTGTTGGTCTATCTTCAGGCGCTGTCAGACTTGGGAGTGGCATCATTTCGTTGGGCTTGGCTCTACTCTACAACTAGGGGTTTATCCTTTGTTCCCCTATCTTTGGTGTTTGGTGGGTTTCATCTCAATGGGAGCCTTTAATGTCTCTTTTCCTTGTCTTAGCAGCTCACTCTTCATTTTCCATGGAGATATTTTTTCATTGGTTTGTTTGGGGTGGCTTCTATGATAACTGGCCTAGGAGTTTTTTTGTGGAGATGGTTGGTAGTCTGGAGCTATTCGAGTTGTAGGTTCTCATCTTAATGCCTTTGTCTAAGGAGAGGTTTTCTTGGGGTCAAGATTCCTTGGCTTAATCCTTCTTTGTTTCCTTCCTTGGGATGATCAGTGGCAATTTATTGTTTATCATTTCAGAGATGTATTTCCTTCTTAGGGATTTGGTTGGCTCTTTTTGATGCCTATGTCCTCAAGATCGTATTTTTCTTGGCATCTTCTTGTTGTCTGTCTTCCATCCTCCTTTTGACTCTTATTGAGGGGGAGTCCTCCTCTATAGAGGTGGGGATTTTGGTGACTTTGGGACTTCTCTGCTCTGTGTTATTTTTCTGACTCATTCTACTTTTCCTATAGAGGTGGGGGCAACTCCTATTGAGGTGAAGATCTGTCAAGTGGTTTTGGTTGGAAGTTTTTCTTTGAGTGCTTTTCTGTCCCTTGGTTGTTGGAGTTGGTGGATAGGTGGTGTCTCCTCCTTTCCTTTTCTGTCCCTTTAGGCACTACTGGGTTGGTTGCCTCTCTTATTTAGGTTGAAAGGATCCTCGCTGGGGACGTGTGGAGGTGCAGCTGGAGAACCTTTGTCGACAAAAAGCTTATGGTTGTTGATACCATTTTAAATTCTAATCTTATGGTTGAGGGAGCCATCCAAAACCCTCGGTTTCTCTTTTGGAGTGAGGGATTCTTGGCCAATTCCTCTTTCTCTATGCATGTTTCTATTGTTACTCTTTTGAGGTTGGCCCCTGTTTGGGTTTCAGGAAATCGTCAAAACCCTATGGCTTCCTCTCTAGTGCCTGGGCTCTTTTTTGGTTTAATTCTCATTCAGGTAGGATTCAAGGTTTCGGGGACCTTTCAAAACCCCATGGTTTCCCTAGTTTGGGAGATGTGTTATTGTGGGTTGGGGAGCCTCATAAAACCCCTTAGCTAGTTTCTCATTGAGCAATATTTTGATGTTGTTGTTTTGGGGAGCCTTCTTATTCCCCTTGATGGTTATGGGGTCCATGCTCATAACCCCATAATGGTTTTCTTCAGCTGGTTCTTTATTGGGCTTCTTTTTTATGCCTAGCTAGATGTTGACAATTTTCAAGGGCCCAACTTAGTCTATGGTTGTTTCTGGTTAGGAGTGGGATGTATGGTTCCCCTCAAAACCCCAAGTTATCCCTATTCGGGAGAATAGATCTTTGATGTGAGGCTTTGGCCTTGCGTTCTGATTTCTGGGTAGCTGATAATTTTCTGGATTTTTTAATTGCTACTAACTGTCTGCTGGCTCTAAGCTACTGGTTAACAATGTCCTACCTCTTGCAGCATTTCATCTTGGTGTGGTTCCAGATCCCCCTCAAAATCTGCTTGTAAAGGGTTTCGGGACCCCTTCAAAACTTGTTTTTCTCCTAATCAAAAATTAATAATTATGATATATTATTGGCGAATTAATTTAGATTTCTATAATAACTTATGAAATTTAGGTGAATCAAATTTAATCATGTTTCAAATATTGTGGCAAATCTTTGACTTAAAATTTTTAATAAAATAAACTTTTTGGCGATTTAAATATTTCTAAAACAAAATTTTGTCAAAATGTGGTGATTTAGGTCGCCTTAAATCTTGAATTATTAGCCAAATTTGGATTCTCAAATTTAAAAATTAGTCAATAAGCAAATATTAACCACTAAAGAAAACAATGTACTTTGTGTTTGTTGTGTCTGTATAGAGATCGTCTACTAAACAAATCTAAGGATGGGGTCCCAAAAAAGAAGCTTATAATATTTCTTAAGGACTTATTTTTATTGACTAAGAGTAAGATCTACAATATTGCCAAGCTACTAAAATGATGGTACATACAACCAAACATACTTCTATTTAAGAAAGAAAGAAAGACTTTTTTTGAAAAATACTCAAAAATAAAATCAAGCGTACCAACATGTCCTTGTTCAATTCAAAAAATAGCCTTTTCTAATTTTGGAGTTTTCCAAAAAGTACAAATTTTAATTTCTCCAATGAACCAATATGTTGGTAGTTTAATATTTTGACAAAGTAATAAGAGATTAAAAATATATATTTACATGTTATTTGCAGGGGTTAGAGGTGCTTTCATAACTACTTACCACTCTAATAGAAAAATATGCTTAAAAGGGTATTCTCCATTACAAAAGACTCTGACATGCAACAATTGGATCAAATGTAATGAAAACAAAAAGGATTGTCTGAGTTGGTTTCTCACATGCAATTTCTAATCATTATTGGACAGCAATGTTTTTAATTTTATACAACGGATATAACTTATCTCAGCTGGTCACTCATGTGTTCACTATTACTCTAATTTCAAAATTCACTAAGTACCATCAACATTTAAAATTATCATGTGATTTCAATGTTTATCAAGTTTGAATATGATATTTAATCAAAGGAATGTAGTTTAATTAGTTATGTATAACGATGGTATGTACTATTTTTATATTGAAATTAAACTATAGAGAGAATAAAGCAAGCAACAAGTTGTTCAAAAAAATGTTTTTTAAAATATTTATGTAAAGTTGAGGGGGACAACACTCAACCTAACCAAAGTATATGTTTCAAAATATTATATAAGTCCTATGTTTTGGAATAAAAGACATTGGGATCGTTTATTAATGTGGAGAAACGGAATGAGTATGTAAATAAAATACAAAAGTGGGTCAAAATAGGTAATAAGTATGCTCTTTAAATTTATTGTTTTGTTTTTTTGTTTTTCTTTTCTTTAATGAGTTTCAATAAGATGAAGACAAAGGGAAAAAAAAGGTATGGTAGTAATCGTTCAAGATGCTTTTTGTCAAAACCATAAATAATGTTTCAAATTATTTTGATAGATGAATTTATACTTATCTTAGCAATGGGAATCTTAGATTGAAGCAACCCCTTTTTAAAATAAGTTAAGTTACTGATTAAAGAACCTCTTTTCAAAATAAAATTATCAAACATCTAAAGTAGTAATGTTCGTTAAGGGGAAAAGTTTTAAGTCGTGATTTTTATCTTTTGTATTACACATGTATACAATTTTGATTAATCTAAAATTTTATTGATTTTCAAAATTGTTTAGTTAAAAAAAAAATTAAAAAAAAACAAAATGAATTTTTAATATTTTAGTTCATGCATTCGTCATTGGGGTTTAAATTTAAGGATTCAAATTTAACTTGAACCAATTTGACAATTATTGATTTCACTTGTTTGTCTAAAATAAAATTTTAGAACAAGCACAAATTTACTCTCTTCCAATTAGTTATTATTCATCTCTTTTGCACACCAAAACATTCATATGGTGTGTCTAAGACAAGTATAAAAGGATACCTCCTCTAGATAGTTTTTTATCTATCAACCAATCCTTAATTTATGAACAACATTCAAATAACTCCATAACATTTATCTATTACATCGACCCAAATTCATTATTTAGCTTTCATCATCAACATATGGTGAAACTCTAGGTCTTGCACAAGGTCATTCTAATGTTTGTTGCTTTGCACATTGTTGCATCAAAGTTTAAAAGTATTTGCATCATTATAGCCACATCATCTATATTAATTATTTTTGTTTCTAAAATCATCAAAATTACTGAAACAGACACTGTAGCTTATTGATGTAAGAATCCTAGTCCACAAGTGATCTTCCATTTTAAAAATGAAATAGTTTCTAAGTTTTGGTGGTTGTTTGTTTGGTAGAATTTTTTGTCAAATTGGTGTAATTATAAGGCAGTCAAAGATTTCTATGTACAAGCTATTGCATATTCAATAAATTGTATTGTTTAAAATTCACCTAAGCACAACACAAGTGAGTCAAACTCTAATGCAACACATTCAACTACACCCTTGCTAGAGGCACCCAAAAATTTACTCTTGTTCCCATAAAAACAACCAATTGAACAGTTGCATGACTAGTGGATTTTTCTTATGGGTAAATAAAACATCACATATGGCGATTAAGTTATTTGTATGGTTTGTTTGGAGGTTGAGTTGATAGTTGTTGTGGTTTTCTTGATTTAATTCATAAAGTTAGGATACTAAATCTTGTAGTAAATTTAAATTAGCAATTCTTGTCTTCCTTATAATCTATAAGTCTTTCCTTGTTTCTTCATAAAATCAATTTATGACTTGGCCCTAAATTTAAAATATTGATGTGGGTGCTTGCGAGAAGATGACTCAAATGACACTACATAATAAGGGACCACCAATATTTTTTCAAAATGATAAAAAAAAATGTTACAAAAACTAGTGCCACTCCAAGGAATCGACAAGGTTTTGCATCTTCCCAAGTCCATTAAATAATTTTCATCACAAAGGTCCCTTGAAATCAAACAAACTATTTCATAATGACGGTGTTCCAAGATGGTCTCTTGATAGTGTGATGAGAAGAAATATAATGTTGCAAGAAAAAAATTCAAACTTCTTTACACTCAAGAGAATGTGTAATGCCCCGCTAAGGACCCTAGGAATGAGACATAAAAGCATATGTTGTCAAAGACATAATAAACTTTTTTTATTAATGGCACTAAGCATACATAACATAACCTTTTTATAGATAAAACAGAGGCAATCATAATTTTGTACAAGATAAACATGGTTCATAAACTACCGTCACTCCAAGGGTTCCATGACCTACCGACTACAAGATCTTAATAAAATGATGAGATATTTTTAATACATTAAAAACACAATGTTATCCTTAAAATATTATCATAAACACAATGTAATGCCAAGGAGAAAGGCTTGGGACCACCAACAAGGAGCCACATTATCTCCATTTTTTTCTTCCACCCACTGTTTTAATGAGTTTTTGCTTCCACCCACTATTTTAATGAATTTTTGCTTCCACCCATTGTTTTAATGTATTTTTCTCTAATTTTTCAAAAAATTAGGCGCTATTTATTAGGATGATGCTATATTTGGCATTTCTTATGCCTATCAGAACAAGAAGGCACAAAATTAGGTGCTCTTTAGCACATAAATTAGCACCTCAATTAGTGCCAAATTGGTGCCTCAATTAGCAAACTCAATTGGAGCCTCAACTAGTTCCTAATTGCTTACTTGTCACCGATTTGTCCAATTCTTTATATTCTATGGTTTGTGTTAGAGTGCAGAGTCCTTGCAACATGTGGACAACCCAAATTAAGTCACGCTTGCATGATTATTTTAAAATGCTCGCTCAAGTTAAGAGCATAAGGGCGACAATGGGTCCCCACTCATCCTAGGTGTCGTCAATAGAAAATCATATGGCACTGTATAGTCCTAAAAAGTAAGCAATTGCTTTTGTGTTCATTTTGGGACTCTTTTAGCCCTCTTTAGTGTGTTCCTTATGATAGGACCTCACATTGCACTTAATTGCATACATAATTTAAATCAAGGTCCTATCCTCTCCTTCAATATTTCTCAAAATTATATGTTGGTTCTAATCTCTATGCATATTTTCCCATTTACCCCTCCATTCACATAATTTATTTCCCTCTTGGGCCCCATTTCAAGATTTGGAAGCATTTATGATCAATTTTCTTTCTTATCTTTCTGATTCTCCCCGAACCATTTAACATTCCTTTGATCCCACAAATTTGCCTTGAAATTAACACCCTTTGGGTATAAGTCAAACCACTTTTAACCTATACCTCAGGAGTTTAAATTTGGTGGGCTTTGGGCCCGATGCATGTTGTTTTCATTTTCTCTCCTAGTGAGGTTGGCATTTGTGAATTCACAACACAAAATTACCATAAAAGGAGAGTTCATCCCTTCATTTTGTGATCCACATACATATGATATCTACATCTACTATCCATATACATCTAGGAGATTTACATCTCACATTTAAGAAATCTATTTGTGCATGCAAGGAGTTCAAGAAAGAAAGCATTCATTGAAGGTGGTCATCATCCATCAAGAAATAATGTATTTCCTTCTATAGATCTAGCTTATTTCTCCATAGGAGATAAAGGAGTTAGTCATCAAGGGAGGATATCTACATTCATTCAATTCTTCTTCTTCTTCTTCTTCAATCCAATATCAAGGTGAATTACAAGCATCTGTTACATGAGGTTTTCTCTTACATGACTTCCTTTTGGTTTTTGTGTTGATTCAAGGCTATTGCATTAACAGATTTGATCTCATCCTAAGTATGATTCCACTTATATGATATGATACATCTCCATTGTTAGATTCAATCTCTTCTACATGATAGCATTTCCTTTATTTTAATTCATGGTTAGTTCCTAAATCGGGGCTTGACCAAGGCAAGCCCCTACCCCCAACAATTTTCCCTTCTCATTTATGTGCAGGCACAGGTTTAGAATGGAGATTTAGTTGAATATCTGAGAACCCATTTGAGATAAGTTTGTAGATCCATTTTGGATTTTGGTAGTATCAGGTATAGGTCAAACCTTCAACATATACCCTGAGATTTTGAGTGTAGAATCCAGTTACAGAGGCGGAAGGACTATCAGAAGAGCTACCTAGATCCACTTTATGTTTCTAATTTTGAGTAGACTAGGTATAGGTCAAACCTTCAACCTATACCTGGGTACAGGTCAAACTACTTTCGACCTATTCCTGAGATAGAATAGAAACTTGCAGGTTACAATTTATAGATCACAGACTGCTGGATTCAGGTACCGAGACATTTCGGGACTCTATCAGATAGAATATCAACATTTGAGCATATTATTCATCTTCCATTTACAGGTACATACAATCTTATTCTTACATCTTTCATATACTGGTCTACATCATATCAGATCTATTTTTGTACCTAGTGGAACCCATATCTACAAATTAATATTTATCCATAATCAGTCAGGGAAGTAACTCTTTGCATTTATCCATTTATCTTCTATAGCCTTTTGACCTATATATTACACCTTTACTGATGTTTTGTATATGTTCTATCAATAATATATCATTCTACTCCATGTCTCTAACAAATTATCCTTGTCTGTCATTGATTTATTCCTATGTATTTTCTGGTGTAGATAAAACTACCAAGGTCAAGATTGAAATACAATGGTTATGATCAACATATGGTTTGTGGATTCATATGATTGTAAAGCTACCTATAGCATGGTGATGCAATAAAGCAACAAGAAGTAACAATCTTCTATCCATCATAGAGTAAAAAGGTATTCTGGTTTCGACCCCATGATAATAGAAACAGTCATATTAAGTCATCGACATTCAAAGACTTTACATCTTACGTGCACACGATGATTATTTTACTTGATTTGGCACTACAAATTGACTATCGTGTGTCCTACGAAGTCAGTTTGACTAAATCTATCCTGAGTCATATCCGATCAAATTAAGATCTGATCCTACGGCTCTGCATGATGGCACTATCTTAAGTTGCTCGCTCTTTAAACATCACACAATGGAAAAATAAGTGACATGTGTCCCAGGCCCACCAAGATGTACAGATGGAATGAAGTGGATGTAAATGTCAACATTTGAGTGACGGGACATAATGACTAGGTAACACTGAAGCATGAAAAGAAAAGTAAAGCCCTGATTACTTAAGTGATATATTTAACCTTGTTCTTTAAATCAACGTTTGTGGCTTAATCTTGTGGATAAAGGTGATCGAGTAATAACCAATGAATTTAGGGCAAATCTATGACAATGGGATATCAGATCTATGACTTTGTGTGATGGTGCGATGTAGAGATGACTGGACATTAACCAATACATGATAGCATAGGATGCGACACGTGGTGGCAAAGGAAAATGACAAAAGACCTTAGCAACAATATTAAAACTGATTTACTACATGGAATTTTAAATATTAAACCTTTGATTATACTTAGGGTTTGTTTTATATTTGACTTTCCATGTAGATTACAAAGGTGGTGAACACGATATAATCGGACGATCCAGATTTCTCGACATCGAGATGAATGGTCATATGCAAACATGATGAAAAGAGGTCACGAAGGAATAATAAACACCATGGTTGCAGTCGATGGAAGATTAACTTGATTCCAGAGACCATGCACAAATATACCTATGTGATTTACATGCCCAGAGCCATTGACTTAGAATCATCAATACCAAATGAAGGATATGTTAGATATGATCGATATGGTTTCAAAGTCAAAAATATCAACAATACTATCATACTGAACTAGATTATTTGATACATCAACAATGAATATCTGGTGCCATACATAGATCATGAATAAGATCATAGATGGATATATGACTAGAATATTATTATAATGCAGATCTATTAAGTTATTTTCACAGACATATTAAGAAAGACTTATTAAGTTATTTGAGACCTAATCGGTCAATAATTGTTATTAAATAAGGATAATTGGTTATCCTATTATTATAATTAATCATTCAGTTATTGATCTTAGGTTCTGTATATGTCAGGAAATGTCATGTTCATCTTAAGCTTGTCTGCATCCTTTGAGTTTCATAATTATAGGGATACCAAGATCAACACGTAGGGGGAGAGACACAATAAGACTTACTGTTATTATAGTGAGATGGATCAGATGGATCAATAACTGCAAATGTGAACTCTATTGTACTATATTCCATAATCAACAAAGATAAGTCCTTTCTCTTCATATGTGCAATTGTTTCATTAATCATTTTACAATTAGCCCCTCAGATAAACCAATAGAACTTATTCAAAGTGATAGTTTGATGTGCTTGCTTCTTGATTCAATTCATAGTCTATATTTCAATTGGTTTTCTCATTTTGTATGGTTAAATTCTGTTGATTGAGGCCTCATTCAATTGGTCTATCATCTGAGAAGTATTACCCCTTTGAAATATCTTTGAATTTGTTTTTAAGTTGCATGTATATTCCATAACACCTTTGAAGTGATAAGTTTTCTTTGCAAAACTATCTCGGAGGTCAAACATAAGATTGGAATGATAGTGAATCTATTTCCCATAGTTGATTAAGGCACTTGTCTTTCTTGTTCATTGGATTTTGGTCATAATTTCATTTTTAAAGTTTTGAGATACTATATCCATCTACTATATTCAGTTTATATTTTGAATCCATCAAACATTCTTTAAATACTTTCCACATTACATAAAACACTTTAACAATACATTTCTCATAGTTCAAGGATCTCAGTAGTACTTTTCCATACTCTGGGATAAGGAAGTTTGAATCACATATTATCTTCTATAAAAATCCCTCAAAGACTTGGAAGATAAATTTAGGTTATAGGCCCACCAGCCTTGGTTTTGCAAAGCCAAAATTGTAGAAGGTTGATACTTGGAATATGTTGAAACCTTTTTTGTTGGAAAATCACTTGGGTTCCTCATCATTGGATAGGAAAAATCCATAGGAAATCCAATCTTTTGATTTGAGCATCAACAAATTGGTGACTCTGTTGGGGACAATTATCATTAAGGACAATTTTTTAGAGTTTTTGGTAATAGAGGTTAGGCTCTACTAGGAGAAAAGAATCTTGAAGACAATAAGTATTTCCTTCTAGAAAGAAGGTGGAAAGTCTATTGAACAAAGAATTTTAGTCAGTGACTCTACTGAGGGAGAAAACTCAGAAGGAGATAAGAAGGTGGTGACCTTGTATGTCTAAAATTTGTGATTTCTCCATTGAGGAAGATAGCCTAAAAGTGATGATAATTTATCCTTTAATTAGTAATAGAAGATCTATTACATGATTTTTAGAATTCTATTAAAAAGATTTTTTATTCCCATTGATACCAGGCCTTTGGATCTTAGAAAGTTTCAATGCAGTTATAATGAATTGTTTTCATAGCTTTCACAGAGGGTCCCTAAATTTTATGGAGATTATGATGAATTAGCTCTGGATCATTTGGATGCTTTTCATATATTCCTTAATAAATATAAGGTTGATACATAATATGATGCCATGAATTTGTTTGCATGGTCATTAAAAAATAATGCACAAAAGGAATATGAATCACTACCTACACAGAGTATCTCATCGTGGAGGCAGTTTGAGTAATGGTTTCTTGATATGTTTCATAATGCCAGTGGTGAAGGAGATAACATGTGTTATGAATAGTATGAAGACCAAATTTGCAACATGGAAAAGGATCCTATTCTATTTCCACTAGATGCATTTTTTAGTTTGAAGAGATTTGAGGGGGAGTCTATACCACATTTATTCATAAGAATGGCAAGAATCTACGAGGAGATGCCATCAGACATTAGACCTCAACTCAAGGAATTCATAAGAAGATTTTGAGAAATGGGAAACTTGCCAAATGACCCTAATTTGAAGTTCCTTATGCATGTATTAGAAGATGATGAAGATAGAGAAAAAGAGGCTTATGATCAAATTGAACTAGATGGAAATCCCATTGGTGAAGAAGAAGACATGTGTTATGAAAAAGCATGTGCTATGAACAGGGAGGAGAGCCAAATTATACTATGCAGAAAGAATCTTACATGTCCCCTTTGGATACATTCTTTAGTTTGGAAATATATAAAGGTGAACCTACAGTACATTTGTTCATGAGAATGATAAAGATCTATCAGGAAATACCTTCAGAAATCAGGCCCCTGGGAAGGGAATTAATGGATAAACTTTGTGAGTTAGGAATCTACCATGATTCTCAACTAATAGTTTTTTTGAGCAAATATGTGAGGTATTGAGAAAAAAAAAGAATGATGCCATAGAGGAAGAAAATTTGGATCAAGTTGAAGAAGAATTTGTACATGATGAGATGTGTATGGAAACAGGTATCAATAACCATAATGATGAGGAAGAAAACCTTCTTAGTACTGAGGAAATTTCAGATCTATTAGATATTGAATATCAGAAACATGTTCAGAGAAATGGTGAAATTTTTTTCTCAATCCAACACAGTAAACAAGTTAATGGATCAGTATATATTGAAGAGGTACCAGATCAAGAAGATAGTAATTTCCAAGAATCAGATGATAAAGATAAAATAGAACAACATACAACATATGAACAGAATGAATTTTTAGATGTAGACTCTTATGAGGGTATGCCTAAAATATCCATGTTCTTAAATCAATTATTTGAAGAGGATTTTCTATGCAATCAAGTCTGCCAACATTATGATAAAGATAGAAAACCTAATGAGGAATTTTAAGTTGATAAAATTAAAAACATGTATTCAGAAGGTGAAATATCTTTCAATTCACCCTTTGAGCAGGAGTGGTATCAGACTTGTGAAAATAAGATTATATCAGTAGAGCATGATGATATGTTGAAGGAAAGTCTTGAAGATTATCTAGATAATGAAGATATTGGTTTGGTTGATGAAGTACATGAAGACATTCAAAAAGAGGATCCATCTGATAAAAGTATGTATTATCATTAGCATGCAGGAGAGGACATGTATACGAATGATCACAGAATTCTATCAAATCTATTATATAAAGAAACAATAGAAAAGGATCATGAAAAATATTGTGATAAGTTTGTCAAAAATGATTGCTTTATATTTTTAAATCCATTACCTAAGAAGGGTAAAGTATGTACAGAGAATATGGTTAATATACTAAGTTTTGAGGATAAACATTATGATATTGAAAGTATGATATCATCAATAAAAGAATAGACCAAAGATTTGTGTGATGTTTCAAATATTAAAACTACGGATAATTTAGACAGAAATAGAAACATGAAATATTTTACAACCAGGTATGAAGGAAGATATGATCTTAAGATAATTCTTTCTCAGATGTTTGAAAGAAGATCAGTTAATCAGAAGATGAAAGATGACAAAACAAATCATGGTGTCATATTAAGAAGATTTAAAATATTGCATAAACAGAATAAAAATTTTGACAGAGGGAAATAGAAGTGTTCATTTTGGGGGGGCCTGAGGCCACCTAGTTTCATTTTGCATCAGGTAATTAAGATACTCGGTCTTCTTCTCTAGAGATAGTTGGGATCTTTTTGTGTCCAAGTATAAACACACATCCCTAGAAAGAGCCACTGGTGGAATCCATATCTGTAAATTGATTTTTATCCATAATCAGTTGGGGAAGTAACTCTTTGCATTTATCCATTCATCTTCTATACTAGCCTTTTGACTTATATATTACACCTTTACTGATGTTTTGTATATTTTCTATCAATAATATATCATTCTAATCCATGTCTCTAACAAATTATCCTTGTCTGCCATTGATTCCTTCCTATGTATTTTCTGGTGTAGATAAAACTACCAAGGTCGAGATTGAAATATAATGGTTATGATCAACATATGGTTTGTGGAGTCATATGATCGTAAACCTACCTATAGCATGGTGATGCAATAAATAAATGAGCAGTAACGATGTTCTATCCATCACATAGTGGTGAAGTATTCTAGTTTTGACCCCATGATAATAGAAACAGTCATATTAAGCCATCGATGTTCACAAACTTTACATTTGACATGCACACAATGATTCTTTTACTTGATTTGGCACCACAAATTGACTGTCACATGTGCTACAAAGTCACTTTGACTAAAGTTGTCTCAAGTCATATTCGATCAGATCAAGATCTGATCCTACGGCTCTGCACGATGACGCTATCTCAAGTTTCTCGCTCTTTAAACATCGTGCAATGGTGAAATAAGTGACATGTGCCCCAGGCCCACCAGGATGTATAGAAGGAATGATGTGGATGTAGATGCTGACATTTGATTAGCATGACATAATGACTAGGTAACACAAAAGCATGAAAAGAAAAGTAAAGACTGGATTACTTAAGTGATATATTTAACCCCATGCTTTAAATCAACGGTTGTGACTTAATCTTGCAGATAAAGGTGATCGAGTAATAACCAAATAATTTGAGGCAGATCTAAAACTGTGGGATATGAGATCTACGGCTCTGCGCAATGGCGCAATAGAGAGATGACTAGATGTTAAACACTACGTGATAGCGCAAGATGCAACATGTGGCGGCAATGGAAAATGACAAAAGACCTTAGAAACAATATTAAAACTGATTTAATACGTGGCATTTTAAATATTAAACCCTTGAGTATACTTAGGGTTTTTTTTATATTTGACTATTTGACTTTCCATGCAGATTACAAAGGTGGCAAACATGATATAATCGAACAATCTAGATTTCTCGATGTCAAGATGAATGGTCATATGAAGACATGATGAAAAAAGGTCATGAAGGAATAATAAACACCGTGGTTGTAGTTGATGGAAGATGAATAACTTGATTCCAGAGACCATGCACAAATATACCTATGCGATCTACATGTCCGGAGCCATTGATTCAGAATCATCAATACCAAACAAAAGATATGTTAGAGATGATCGATATGGTTTCAAAGTTGAAAATATCAACAATACTATCATATTTAACTGGTATATTTGATATATAAATAATGAATATTTGGTGCCATGCAAAGATCATGAATAAGACAGTGGATGGATATACGACTGGAATGTTATTATAATGCAGATCTATTAATTTATTTTCACAGCCATATTAAGAAAGACTTGTTAAGTTATTTGGGACCTAATCGGTCAATAACTATTATTAAATAAGGATAATTGGTTATCCTATTATTGTAATTAAACATTCAAATTAGCTCCTCTGGGTCATTGGTTCCTCTCAATCCATTACTCACTCTGTTGATGCCAATAATGAATAAGCTGCTACAGATGGTGGTGGTTCAAGGTTCTCAACTGGCCCCTACTTATCTATGGGCGTTATTGATCTTAGTTTATGAATCTAGTAGGAAACGTCGTGTTGATATGAAGCTTGTCTGCATCCTTTGAGTTTCATAATTATAGGGATACCAAGATCAACACATAGGGGGGAGACACAATAAGACTTATTGTTATTATAGTGAGATGGATTAGATGGATCCATAACTGCAAATGTGAACTCTATTGTACTATTTTCCATAATAAATAAAGATAAGTCCTTTCTCTTCATATATGAAATTGTTTCATTAATCATTTTACAATTAGTCCCTCGGATAAACCAATAGAACTTATTCAAAGTGATAGTTTTATGTTCTTTCTTCTTGATTAAATTCATAGTCTATATTTTAATTGGTTTTCTCATTTTGTATGGTTAAATTCTGTTGATTGAGGCCTCAATCAATTGGTCTGTCATCTGAGAAGTATTACCCCTTTGAAATATCTTTGAATTTATTTTTAAGTTGCATGTACATTCCATAACACCTTTGAAGTGATAATTCTTCTTTGCAAAACTGTCTTTGAGGTTGAACATAAGATTGGAATGATAGTGACTCTATTGCCCATAGTTGATTAAGGCACTGGTCTTTCTTGTTAATTGGATTTTGGTTATAGTTTCATTTTTAAAGTTTTGAGATACTATATCCATCTACTATATTCAGTTTAAATATTTTGAATCAATCAAACATTCTTTAAATACTTGCCACATTACATAAAACACTTTAACAATACATTGCTCCTTGTTCAAGGATCTTAGTAGTACTTTTCCATACTCTGGGATAAGGAACTTTGAATCACATATTTTCTACTATAAAAATCGATCAAATACTTGGAAGATAAGTTTAGGGTATAGGCCCACCAGCCTTGGTTCTAAGGTTGATACTTCAAATAGGTTGAAACCTTGTTTGTTGGAAAATCACTTCGGTTTCTCATCATTGGATAGGAAAAAACCATAGGAAATCCAATCTATTGATTTGAGCACCAACAATACCTTGTTTTTATATCTTCTTTCAATCATAAACATAAGATCTATTTTCATTCTCTTCTATACATCACAAAGAATACCCCAAATTCACCCCCTAGCTAGATCTTTCATTTGTGCCCTTGCATTCCTTTGTGTGGTACAAATAAGATTTGCATTGAGGACCAGATTTGGGGTCATTCAATGTATATGTGATTTGGTGGTCTACCATTTATCACCATTTCATCTTATACATTTTGGTGAACCTGACGCTTTCATGCTTCATACCTTCTGATTTTATAATCACATCTTCTTTGCATTTAGTTAGCATTGCTTTTACATTTCCTCTTTTGATCTTGATCTTGGATCTCTTTCATAGTTGAATCCTCTTTTTGCATCATTGTGGATATTATTTACATTCTTAATTTTGAGATTTAGTTGTGTGTTTTTCAACATGGAACTCTCTAAATTGGAATGGTGTGTAATAACTTATGTTGTTACCTTTCTTATTACTTTTTTTATCAAACATATGAAATGAACAATAACTTCTTACATGTCATTATGTTTATCTTTCTTCATGGTTTTCTTGTGTATGGCATCATAAGGTTGACTAATATAATCCTTCTTTACAAGGCATATTTCAAGACCCTTATCAATATTTCATGTCTATTTCTTATTCAAATTTTAACTAAATGCATGGGATATATAGATTACATAAGGATCTTTATTAATGATCCTAGTTTTAACCTTCCTAATCTTATTCCCCCTACTCAAGTTAAATCTCCTAATGATCCTCAATATGATTCATTTTCTAATCTTCAAAATATTATCCGTGATCCAGATGTTAGACATTTTCTAGATTCTTCTGAACCTTTCGGTAATATTTATTCTCATTTCTTCTAATATTTATCCAACTATTACTCCTTATACCACACATGATCATACAACTCAAGATGAATCACCTTCCCCCTCTAAACTAAAAGCTACTTATACTACGAGATATGTTATCACCACTCAACAAGGTTATAAAGGTTTGGGACTTGGTATTAATGAGCAAGGTATTAAAGTTCCTATTAATCCTCCTCAAAAAAATCATAAATGTGGTTTAGGTTTCATTCCCACCACTAATCCTTCTCCGACCAACTTCCTAATGATCTCGTGATAGAAGCACACAACTCTCCTCAACCTCTAGTCATTCATAATCTCAAAGCCATTGTTTATTCCTTTGATGATTATAAACATCTTGATCACCCCCACCAATCATAGATGATGTTCCTTTATCCTCATACAATGATCTTAAAAAACATCATGTTCCTCCTGTTGATCATTGTTCTCCCTTCATCTCAACCAAAACCTCCTCTTGCTATTATTTTTCCCACTTCAACTAATACTATATCCCATTATGACGATCACTTAGCTTTGTAAAAATAATCTATTAGAGTATCAAGTATAATCCTAAGTTTGTGTTTCCTTATAGAAACCATTATAGACATCAAAGACCTATTAAAGGTGAATTATTGTGTTCTTATCATCATCTCAACAAGCATTTACTTTTTGAATGTATTCAGTTTAGACAATTTGTTCAAGAATCCATTGATAGAAGTTGTAGTCATTCTACGTCAAATATTCTACATTTTTTTCATACCAAAGTTTATAATTAGCATTTGTTTCTCCTATTGTGTTTATTTCCATTATATTTTATGTATTGACCATGAGGGAAACATAATAGGCCTTCCCCCTTTGGCTCTGTTGATTGAGGGGAAAAGTGTGAGTCATTTCTTCTTTTTCTTAAGGCATCTCTTTTCTTCCTTTATTTGGATGTTTCTAGATATCCTTCCTACACATAACTTATGTTGGTTAGGAAGTGAATGCATTGGAAACCATTTTTAGGGAGCTCAAAGGTACCTTCCCTTTCTCTTCTTTTTGACATCCAATATCCCTAGGGGACTTGCATCTTTTTAGTATAATGTTCTTTCTTGCATGCATTTATTGTTTAACACAAGGATAGTTACATCCCGAGTTGCAACCTTACGCTTGCTTGAAAGCGCATATAAAATATCTATCCCTTGGTGCATATATCGGATCTTATTTCTTTTCTTTCTTTGGATACATTATTTCTTTGTCATTTATCTCTTTTATACCATGATGTCCTCTCATGTATGGACTTTTTGTTATGGGATCTTTCTCCTAACGAGATTAGTATCCTACTTACAATTTCCTCCTTACTTTGGAGTGCATATCTTATATAATTGGGATGACCATTAAGTTCATATAGTGTAGCCTTCTTTTTCCTCTCTCATATGGTTTTGCATTATTTCATGATATATTCCTGTTGGTATAAGATGCTTTGTTACATGCAAGATCTGAATGTTTTTTTCCTAACAAATTATTTTTTATGTCTTGCCATGGAATATTTATCATTTCATAATCATCCATTATTTTATTATTTTCTTTCTTTCCTTGATAATTCACTTACTTTATATATGGTGTCTTTTCTATCATATATTTTTATTTTAAGAGTTTTTCTCTAGTTTGCAACTTATTTTTCCTAGGATTATGTATCTATCATGAGATGGCTGTCATTCAAGGTGTATTATATATATTTTATCTTACCTTCACACTTGGGGGGAAAGATTGCACGTATATTCTTTTTCTATTTTGTCTACGGATCTATTTTCCTTTGTACAATGGCATTTGTTTATCATCTAACATGTTTTTTTATAAAGAATTATTTTTCTTGATTGGGATTCTCTCTTTTACAAGAGGTTTGAATGCTTGATCATCACCTCTTCTTTATTCACACAAATTATGTTCATTATAAACACATTCCCTTACTTCATGATTCAAAGTTTGTCATCCTTCATCAAGAGTTCCTATATCACCTAGCGATAGGGGGCTAAATGGGCACATTCTTGTTCTCTTCCCCCTCTTTGTCTTGAATATGTTATTTTTTTCAATAACTCCTCTTGAAGAAAGATGTCTTGCAAATAGGATCTCTTCCTTTCAAGTGTCTCTTCTCATAAGAAGCATATCCTTCATGATTATATATTTTCTTAGCCTATAAGAGTTAACACTCTTAGCTGATTTTTTGGCATACATTATTTTTTTATGGATATCTCCTTGTTGTTGGAAGTAGGTATCCTTGATTATATTCCTTATAATGTCTACTATTTAGCCATCATAAGGAGGGGGCATACATACGGCCTCCCTTTTTTATTCTCTTTCACATTTTTCTTTTTCATTTTACATACAACCAATCTCCATAGATAAAATGGATTCGTATCCATCCATGGGGTGCACATATATAATATAATCTTCATGGGTATAACTAATCCATATCCATCCATGAAGTGCACGTATACAAAAAAAAATCATGAATATAGCAGATCTATATCCATTCATGATGTGCACATAGGCAAAGTCGCTAGTAGGCACAATATTTTTGAATGAATTGACTAGCATGACATACAACCTGCTAGAACTGTCAATTATTTCTTTAGTTTGGTTCATAGTAAGACATACAATCTTACCGGGAAAGGTAATTACACTCTTTTCCTCTCTCTTTTTCTTTTCTATCATTCTAGTAGGTTAAATCTTGGAGTACATATCATTGTTGGCAATGCTCTTGTTCTTTCTATGTGATCACTTATGCTCTTGCAATATCTTTCTAGACATGATAATAGTGGATTGGACATTTCTAGCCGAGGTCTCTTTAAATAGTTGATTTGGAGTTTTGTACTAACCCCTTTTTTGTTTTTTGTGTCTTTTGTCTTTTCTTTTCCTTTTTCTTTTTCTTTTGTTTCCATGTCCTTGTGCATGGATGTGGAGTTAAGATCCTTAATTTGGGGACTTATGTCCTTCAACTTAGTGATGTTTTATCTCTTTTCAATTCGTTGCAATCATATTCTCTCTTTCTCTCTTCCTTTACCATGAGCATGAGCTTGTCTCATAGTCCTGATAAAGTGGGGGATAAATGTATAGTCCTAAAAAGTAAGCACTTGATTTGGTGTTCATTTTGGGACTCTTTAATCCCTCTTTAGTGTGCTCCTTATGATAGGACCTCACATTGCAATTAATTTCATACATAATTAAAATCAAGGTCCTATCCTCTCCTTCGGTCTTTATCAAAAATCTATGTTGGTTGTAATCTCTATCCACATTTTTCCATTTACCCCTTCATTCACATAATTCATTTCCCTCTTGAGTCCCATTTCAAGATTTGGATGCATTTATGATTAATTTTCCCACTTATCTTTCTGATTCTTGCCGAACCACTTAACACCCCTTTGATCCCACAACTTTGCCTTGAAATTAACACCATCTGGCATAAGTTAAACCTGCCTCAACCTATGACTACTATAGGTCAAACCACTTTTGACCTATACCTCAGGAGTTTAAATTTACTGGGATCCAAGCCTGATATATGGTCTTTTTATTTCCCCACCTAATGAGGTCGGTCTTTGTGAATTCGAACCCCAAAATCACCATAAAAGCAGACTTCTTCCCTTCATTTTGAAATCCACATACATATGATATCTACATCTACTATCCATATAAATCTAGTATTTTTATATCTCTCATTCAAGCAAGCTATTTGTGCATCCAAGGAGTTTAAGCAAGCAATCATTCATTGAAGGTATTCATCATCCATCAAGAAATCATGTATTTCCTTCTATAGATCTAGCGTCTTTCTTCATAGGAGCTAAAGGAGTTGGTCATCAAGGGAGGATATTTACATTCATTACATTCTTCTTCTTCTTCTTCTTCAATCCAATATTGAGGCAAATTACAAGCATCTATTACATAAGGTTTTGTCTTACATCATTTCTTTTTGGTTTTTGTGTTGAGTCAAGGCTATTACATTAACATATTTCATCTCATGCTAAGAATGATAACATCTATATGATATGATACATTTCCATTGTTAGATTCAATCTCTTCTACATGATAGCATTTCCTTTATTTCAATTCAAGGTTAGTTCCTAAATTGGGGCTTGACCAAGGCAAGCCCCTACCCCCAACAATTTCCCCTTCTCTTTTATGTGCAGGCACAACTTCTGAATGGAGACTTAGTTAAATATATGAGAACCCATTTATATTCCAATAGTATCAAGTATATCTCAAACCTTCAACATATACCCTGACATTATAAGTACAAAATCTTTTTATAGAGTCGGAAGGACTATCAAAAGAGCTACATAGATCCACTTTATGTTTTTGATTTTGAGTAGATTGGGTATAG
The DNA here is from genome assembly GCA_018584345.1 of Thuja plicata. Lineage (NCBI taxonomy): Eukaryota > Viridiplantae > Streptophyta > Pinopsida > Cupressales > Cupressaceae > Thuja > Thuja plicata. The sequence continues at coordinate 1,062,473 of MU228288.1, read as the reverse complement.
GTCGAACTTCAACCTATACCTATGTACAAGTTGAACCAATTTTGACCTATTCCTGAGACATAATAGAAAGTTGCAGGTTACAGAGTTGCAAATCACAGACTGCTGGATTCAGGTACAGGACATTTCAGGACTCTGTCAGACATAATATCAGCATTTGAGCACCTTATTCATCTTCAATTTAGAGGTACATACATTATTATTCTTCCATATTCCATCAACTAGTCTACATCATATCAGATCTATTTTTGTACCTTTCTATTATATCTTTCTTCAATCATAAACATAAGATCTCTTTTCATTCTCTTTTATACATCACAAAGACTACCCCAAATTCACCCCTATCTAGATCTTGCATTTATGCCCTTGCACTCCTTTGGGTGATACAAATCATATTTGGCTTGAGGACCAGATTTGGGGTCATTCAATGTATATGTGATTTGGTGTTCTACCATTGATCACCAATTCACCTTATACATTTTGGTTAACCTAATGCTTTCATGCTTCATACATTCTGATTTTATACTCAGATATTATTTGCATTTAGTTAGCATTGCATTTACATTTCCTATTTTGATCTTGGTGCTAGATATCTTTCATAGTTGCATCCTCTTTGTGCATCATTGTAGATATTATTTATATTATTAATTTTTTCAGATTTATTTGTGTTTGTCAACATGGAGCTCTCTAAATTGCAATGGTGTGTAATAACTTATGTTGTTACCTTTCTTATTACTTCTTTTTGTCAAACATATGAAATGAACTATAACTCCTTGCATGTAATTATGTTTATCTTCCTTCATGGTGTTCTTACATATGGCATCATGAGGTTGAATAATATAATCCTTCCTTACAAGGCATATTTCAAGACCCTTATCAATATTTCATGTCTATTTCTTCTTCAAATTTTAACTAAATGAATGAGATATATAAATTACATAAGCATATTTTTTAATGAGCCTAGTGTTACCCTTCCTAATATTATTCTCCCTACTCAATTTCAATCTCCTAATGATCCTCAAAATGATTCTTTTCCTAATCTTCAAAATATTATCCATAATATAGATGTTAGACATATTCTAGATGATTTCTCTTTGGAACCTTTAGGTAATACTTCTTCTTCATCACCTAAAAAAGGATGAGAATACTCATTATTCTAATATTTCTCCAACTATTCCTCCCTATGCAACACATGATCATACACCTTAAGATGAATAACCTTCTGTTGATGGGGGTTTGTGACCGGGTCCACCAATAGATGTAAGTTGTCAATGGGTACCTGGGTACCGGCCAACTTTGCCAATAAAGGTTGTCCGGAGAAATGAGATTCTCTGGGCCTTCAAGCACGTGAGAGTCGGGTCACGATGGTGCAGGAGCTAAGTTGGGCATTGTGACTATTTTATTCAAGGGGATAGCTGGTTATCTTGGCTCATCTTCTTTGGGGATTTAGGTAGGTGGGGTTTCTTGCAATCACTCATTAAATTAACCAAATCAACTTAAAAAGATATGCCAGGGTTATAAGTATTCTATCTACCTATAGTCATGCAAATAATTTCAAAACATCAACCATGCTCTTACATGCTACACTAAAATACTGAATACACACAGAACCATCAGTTCATACATATCCAATAGCGAGGGAAAAGAAGGTCGTTAATCTACTTAAAATATCAGAGAAAGGGAGATAAGAAACATACAACACAAAAGAGTATTAACTCAGAGATCAAGAAACCAACAACAGTATTGCGAAAATCCTTCCTTCTTCATTAATGATTTTCCAGCATCACTGGTAATTACATCAACAATGGCTCTAGGGGAGCATCTATCTACTAAACTACTAAAGACTAAGGAGCATTGAGCTCTGTAACAACTAGAAATGAAATTGAAATGCTCTAGCTATGGACTGCAAAATCATCAATTTCGCCGACCCCTGGAATGAGGTTGGGCTTCTTATTTATACACACATTTTCCCTAAAATTAACCTAACTTACCTTTACACTCAATCAATAAAATACAACTTTTGGTGGCCGGTACTACCTGTACCACGCTACAAAGACCTCAAGAAGAGCAGAGGCCTGACATGTCAGAAGAAAGAGACAAGAAAAGAAGTATGGAAGAATCAGCCTCGAGAAGAGAGCCAGAGGGAGAATAGAAGAAACCTGATCCCCTGGGGATTAAGGCTGCATGCCTCATTAATGGAAAAGAGTCTCACTGTCTCTGATGCACCAGGTGTTATGTTGGAGCGGTGCCTTCGGAACACCACCCATTAGAATCATCTCTTGAGCCGATGTGCCCTGCTAGAGTCACCTACTTTTTGACATCCTTATTAACTGTCTGAAAATGACCGGTCAGCTCCAAGGAGCCTAGACACGGGTCATCAAAAGAATACAAAACTATGGATCTGGAACTTCGAGATCTGGGAGCTTAAGCTCAAAGAATAAAGAATGCAAAATATATACAACCGATGGAATTCTCTGGACTCTAGAGAACCTTATTGCTCCTTACTTATTTTGAATGCTTCTAATACTTGGCTTACACCTTCTTCATCTATGTCCTTGATGTTGTCCCATCGACCGCGGGAAGCCTCCAACTTCTCTTCAACTTCTCCGGCCCCATTCTAGAATTCATCTACCTGCTTCACGGCATCATGTGCCCGGATCATCATCTTGGATAATCTTGATAACCTGCCCCTATCAAAATATCCATCAACTAGATACAGAGACTCCATTCACTCATCAAATTTGCTAAGGATGTAGTCCTCCAGGGTGCATGTCCCAGTGGTGAAGGGATCAACTTGTGACACCCCTACCACAATTTCCTAGAATAGGCCCAAAGGATATTGGGCTGCAGTCACCTTCTCTTTTAAGGCCTTAACTAGTTCCTTGCATACCTCAATTTTGAGGCCAAGTCTGGAGTATTGAGCCTGGAGAGAATCATATGACTCATCTCCCAAAATTCCCGCCTCTATGATGGTTTTTTCTCCAGCGTTTAAAATTTCCTCTAAACCGACCTTCCATTTTTCATACTTCTCCAAGTCCTGCTCCCATAAAATAGCGGATCCATTTTCCTGGCTGAGAAGGATTTTGATCTAGTAAAGATCCAGGAGGGACACCACTAGGAATTGTCTTATGGTAGATATCTTCTCAGTGACCCACCCATCCACATCCTGTGCCTTCTTCTTCATGGCCCTGAGAGAATCCACGTCACCCTATGCAAGTGATAATCTGGAGGAAGAAGCTTCCTGATGGATCTCAGCCAAAGGCTCTGTAAGTTCTGCTAGAAGAGTGAGGAGATTTACATTGGTCTCCTTTTCCTCCTTTAACTTCTGGCCTTGTTTAATGTATTGGGTGTCCACTACTTTGGTGGCCTCTCTCAACAAGTTTAGTTCACCCTGCTTATCTCTTCTCCCCAGTGCCACTTCTGTAATAATGTAATCTTCGGGCCTTATAGCCGCTGTATCTATATCTAGAGGAGGTGTTGCGATTGTCACAACTGTACTTCCTATTGGACCAGTCCAGAGGGTATGGACTATCTGTGCCTTCTTAGGCTTCTAGACCTTTGCATTTTGGGCCATCATCTCAGCCAGGGAGATTGGAATGCCTGTTGTTACCGCTAAGGCCTTCCTCTTTCTTTATTCTACCAGCCATTTGGGCGGCCCTGTTAAGACCTATGCATTTAGATCCCTTTCAAAATCTGGCGGTGTGTTCCCAGGATCAACATTATTGTTGGGCTCTTTCTCTCTTTATTGTTCCTGTTCTTTCTCCTACTCTCCAGAGGCCTCAATATTTTCTACTAGGTTGGCATCCTCTTTCGTGATGTCTAGAGCTTCTTCTCCTCTGGTATCAACATCACCTATATTTTTAGGGATTTCCCCATTCTTCTTAGCGTCAGTTGATTCAATGTTTATATCTTCAGGGATTTCCTCATCTTTCTACCTGTTGTTCTTTGGCCTCATCAATTTCTTCTGCCAAAACATCTTCCTCCACTGCGACATCTTGTGGAGGTGGGTGAGGTCTCTGGCCAAAGTTTAATAATGCGGCCACTTTTACTACCTCCTCAAACATACTCCGGGGCAACTGGTCCTCTAGAGAAATCGAAGGTGTTTGGAGCATGACGATTGGGGGTATGGTTGATCCTGAGGGTCTGATTTCCCCAACCATCGGTTGCTCATCCATGCTTTTCCTTGTTTCATCCTTGATCTCTGGGACTGGTGTTTTCTCCCACTTGGGCTCCCTTTGTGCTTCTTCTCGGACTTCCTGCTCTGTGGATGCTTCTTGTTCCGGGACTTCCTCTTCTTCTGTGGGGATATCTTCTTTCTCCTGGGTGGTGATCTCCTCCGTCGTGTGATCTACATCCTCATGAAGGTTCATGTGCTCATCTTCCTCAAAGAAATCATCAAAATCATTGTGTGGGAAAGAGGAATCAAAAATATTCTTGAGTTCCGGGGAATCCAAACTGACATCAACCAGAGGCAAGTCTGGCATACCAGGGCTAGCGACTGCGCTTGGAGTGGGGGTCACCTTCTGCTTCTTCTTCCTTAGTAATGGTACCCTAGTGTCTAAGATACTTGGATACCCCACCTCAGTGAGAGTCTTCTTTCTCATCATTGTGACCAACAATGGGGATCCCGCTAGGCAAGCAGATGCTACTGGAGTTACGAGGAGGCCGGAGGACATTTGTGCACTTATTTGCTAGCTAGCCAGCCTCACCGAATCCTTTTTTTTTTTTAGCTGTACCATTATGGGGGCCATACCCAGAGGAGTTACCTTAGCTGGGGTATCTTCTTTCTCCTTCCCCTTTCTTGTGCTGGGTTCTACGGTAGTAGTGGGCCTTCGAATAATTAGTCCCTTCTAGGTGCTCTTGGGACACACCCAGGAAAAATAATTGTGACTAGCCTCCAAAATGGGGTGACATGCTCCCTATATTTTCAAATCCTCTAGGGTGGAAAAATCCACCAGAGGGAGGTCCAATTTATCTAATCCCTGTCATTTATATGTTGGGTCCTCCAATGACCCGTCATCTGAAAAACCCTTCAGAAAATTTTGAAGGTCGAGCACTTTCATCAGTCCCTTGGACATCTACAAATGTTGGTGGGCCCGAAGATTAGAACTCTCTTGGAAATCTGCCAAAAAATCCTCAATATCTTCTATGTGTGGCAGGGATGTCCGGGGAAGCGCTAAAGCTATCTTTCTGAGCAGATCAAAAAAATTTCTGGTGTGGTCAAATTCGACCAACCCCAGACTCCTTAACTCACTATCTGCCTCTTTTGCTATGGCTAGACTACAAGTATAATTCCCAAAAGAGACTGGGAATGGAACATTGGTGACCTTCTTCACTGTGAAGAAGGCGTGCAACTCCAAAATATGTCGACAAAAATTTAAAAGAATGACTTTATTCCCGCAATGTCGGGGAAGAAGATAGGGTTTCTCAGAGAATTCGGTCACCCAAATATACGTGTGCTGCTGGATTTGAATAAAATAATTTTTGTAGGTGCTCACTAGGTTTATTACCTCTTGAGATAACTGGTATACAAAATATCAAGTAAGTGTCAAAAATTTTTGGTAAACAAAGACATCGTTTACCCTACAAAAATTTGGGAAACTTAGTTCCCACTAGACCTAGGGATAATGATCCCATGGTGTTAGCTAGCCTTGCCCATTCCTGAGAATGCCCATTGTTTGCAAACCCAAAAAAGCTAGTCTTTGTTGGGCCAGTGCCCATAGCACATATGATGTCATGTATAACTTAGAACTTTGGACGATGCCCTTTAGTTGCATGTCCACGTGATTGGCTATAATAGTTGCCCAATTGAAAGTTTGGTTGCGGGTGGTGATGAAGTAAAGAAAGTAATACATCCATGGTGAGAAATCCCAGGCATGGGGTTGTTTGAAGATCCTACATAGAAAAATAATGCCTACCTAAATGGTCTCTTTGAAATCCCCGCGGGGAATTTCCAAATTCATCTTTTTATGGTCCCTCTTCGAGGACTTCAGCCATTGAGTGTTGAGGTATTTCTAGGAGATGAGAGTAGCCTCCTCAAATTCTTGTAATGACTTGGCCTTGTTGATGATGATGGACCCCTTGAATTGTGGAATCCCCAGTCCCGAGGCAAAAGTTGTTGCTTCCAGATTGACAATTGTCGCAGGATATTGTAATGGTCAGGGATCAGCAAGAAGAACAGTCTGAGTAGGTGCATTATATAGTGTTTCCAGTTGAAGTATTAATTCCAGTGCTTGCATCGAGCGAGGAACATTTGCAGCCTTAATAATGTCAGAGGCGGCCAAGTGAGTGGCCATACTATCTCCACCAGCTTTTAGTTTGTATATAGCTTGAGTTAAGCCCTGCATTTCAGCCCAAAATCCAAGCTCTATGTCTGTTATTTCCTGCATTTTGGAGTCCACCTTGGACCCCATGAGAATGCCCTTCTTCAGGTATTTGGAGGTCAGCAGCAGCTTAGCCAACATCTTTTCGGCATTGGTCTTTATGGTCAGCTAAGTGGAGGTAGTAGGTAGCTCCAGGCTATCAGGAGGAGTGATCACTTCAGACATCTTGATCAACTATCTGCAACCTGCAAGATCAGAGAAATGTTAATACATGGTACAATAATAATACCTTTATGGATTCTGGTGAAATCATAACTATTTCACACCTGTCCAAAAATGTTAGCACACACCAAAAATCTCAGAGTATTAAGACATACATGAATTGGATTCTGATAAACACATGGGGGATCTGGGGTACTGGACTAAGTGACAAAGATGGAATGAAGACCCAGGGGCTTCTCAGCACTCGAAGTTCAGAAGAGTTAGCCATTGTCGACGTGACCAGTAGGAAGTCATACTTGGCTAACATGGGTCGTCACGTGGCCACGCGACAGGCAGTGTAAAGGGTATAAATGGCAACAAGTGGGCTGACATGGGGGGAATTGAATGCCAGATGGGATGGGGTTTGAATTCCCACTCATGGGAAATTAATCTCACCATAAAAATGATATGATAGAGGAGAGAGAAAGTCACCATGGCTCAAACCAGTGAGGTACCAAGTTCAAACCATGGTGAATACCTCTCAACGAGCTTGAGAGAGTGGTTCAAAACATGATGGAGCACGGTGAGCTTGTCAGGATGGAAGGATATACATGAGATATATACACTAAACTTCAGAGGGTTGAGGCTTTTTGAGGGCCAAATTGTGGCTCGTAGAACAATGACATATACATAATATTTTATAGAGTATTTACACAAATTGACACAGGGTACATAATATACAGAGACCTCTAAAAATTACTCTACCATAATATACAAAATATACATTACATTATAACTGCACAAAGGGTGGACAACCCTCTGGCAGAGCCATCCCACCAACGGGAGGTGAAAAAATAGAACCAAAGACGAAAATGAGAGCAGAACGAAAACAAAAAAACACAAACAAATAAAAAATAGGAAGCCAGAAGAACAAAAAACCAGAGAAGGAAAAGCCGAAAGCCAACCTAGAACACAAAGAATGCAGGGAAGGCAAGCACAGGAAGTGCTCTGCAACAAGTTCACCTTTGAACAATCATGAGCAAGTCACTACAAATCAACATTCAATTATCCACTAAGCACAGGGAACAATTGGTTGTTTAATCACCTTAATCGCCTTTAAATCGCTCTGAGTGCTTGAAGTGTTTTAATTGCGGTAACTATGAAAATAAAAAGTAACTTCTATTTATACACTTAGGGTAAAAATAGGTTGCATTCTTTCTGCAAACTCTGGAACAGGCTGATGGCCAAACTTCGGGCCCGAGGATTCCAAGTGACCATACCCTCTCGCAAAAGAAGACATAATGGCAGAGAATTTCGTAGTCCAGAATCTAGCTCTGGAAAGAACAAACTCTGGGACTAGGTCTTGGAGACACAAGAAGGCAAAAGCAAGAGAAGGACAACCCTCACAGAAGCAAAGCCCAAAGGGGAAACAAGGAAAACAAAATAAAATGAGGGGAAGAGAAAAAGTGAAAAGAGGGACCCAACATTTTGCCTACAAAATGTAGGGATGGGTATGCAAGGCATAACAAATGGTGACTATCTGGGATGGATGTCTTAATGCATTCGAGAACTTCAAAATCTCTGGTTAACAAAACTACAATAAATCTTTACCTGGAGCATTCTTCTTGCACAATGTGAGGCGTCTGGGAAAATCAAGCTCACCACTTGATTCAGTCTTTTGGTCCTTCAGTTTGTAAGGAAACTCAGGTACAGAAAAAACTTCCTACACTAATCTCTATAGGAAAGTATTGTGCAAATTATTTTAAATCCTTACAATTTTAGATTCGTTAACTACTTTAACAATGATATTGCAGCCACATACCATGCATATAGAAAATAGAGAATGACACAATGATTTACCCTGGGGAAAACCTTTCGGTAAAAAAC
>MU228288.1:1010891-1054015 GCA_018584345.1 Thuja plicata | reverse complement strand
ACAATGTATTATCTTCAACACAACGGTTACAACACACTTGCAATGCAAGTTCTTTCAGGAGACAATCGACACTCTAAGACAAATCCAGTAGCACCAGATCATACCAACAATACACTCTTTTCGTATCTTTTCCTGTAACCCTAAAAAACACTTATATCATGCACTTTCCTTTTTAGGGCAACTTCCAAGGATAGCCATATTAGGGTTTTACCATTCTCCAAGAAAATAGGAAACCTAAAAAAAATTTTGGGCCGATGCCCCGAACCCCACGATTGTGGAAGAGTGTAAAGTACTCAACTTTATTAGTTGCCACATGTCTTACATGTCTTCACCTGTCATTGAAATCTCCTATAAATAGCTCTTACGTGTCATAGGAATCCGTCATAACCATTTCAGCCATGATCTCCTTACACACAATTCAAGATGTCGACACATCCAGTGGAGTGACACATCAACATGCAAACTAGACATGTACACTCACACTTAATTACATTATTTGCAAGGAAATACATTTTACAAAACAAATAATAAGAATAGGAATTATCCAAGGTTGAGACACCTTATTCCTAACACAGTTGTGAAGTGTGTGCTTTGAAAGAAAAACAAGCCGATGACCTCTGGGAGAAATAGAGAGGAGGCACTAAGAAAACCAAACCAAAGTCATATCATGCATGTTTCCTTCGGATACCGAAATTCTCCATTCTTCATTTATTTCTTTTATTTTCCTTTTCTGGATGGAAATGCAGTACTCCTTTCACCGTGAAGCTTAAGCTTAGCTTAATTTTAATGGTGATACTTATTTCACCTTGCCACCCACATTTTAAATGCCAAATAGGAGATAAAGTTCTAGACCCAAGATATTTTAATGATTTTCAGACTTGGCTGATCAGCTAGTGCAAATGATCTACTCTCAAGGTGTCTGATTACTTGCTTCTTTAAATTTTCTTTTAACTAATGTTCAAACTGTCAAGACGTGAATCTGATGAAGACTACCTATAACCTTTTATCATAGTTACAAAATAACTCTGGAGCGCGGAAAAATTCCACCTTCTAACAATAGATTCCAAATTCACCGGAATGCATAAGATACCGTTCCAAAGACTAGATTTTATGCAAAGCATATTGGTCTACAAAAGTGAAGGCATATATTACAACAAGAACTACTTACAAGGCAAAGGTGTTCCAAATGGAACACCGGGAAAGTATATATACAAGCAATAAATATACATATATTACAACTTCGGGCAAACACCTACCTTATTCGAAGTAGTGCTTGAGAAACTTCCCATTGATAGGAAAGGGGATGGCTTCTCCGATCATAGTGTTGAGGCAATAAGTGTTTGCCCCACAAATCTCAGATATCAGGTATTGTCCAAGCCAGAGCCATTGAAACTTAGTGTGCTTTCCCTTCTTTTCCCAGGTCTTGTCCCACAAGAGAACCAAGTCTAAAATATGAAAGGTCTTATACTGGGCTCTTCTATCAAACCATCATTTTACTATTGCTTGGTGATGCACAAAATGTTCAAGGGTTGGGTCTCTTTGTTCCTCCATCCGCACTAGGTTCAAAAGTTGAACTTCCACAATGTAGTCCCGATTGCTGAATTCCTGCATGAACTATAAAATTGAGATCTGTAAGTTGATGGGGAATACTGGATTCTGGCCATAAACCAAATGGGATGGGGATATTCCCAGGGCTTCCTTTATTTGGATATAGTCTGCCCAAAGAGCGCATCTAAGATTTTGGTGCCAGTCCCAGGGATTCTATTCTAACATATGTTTGATCACCTCAAGTAGATTTTTATTGATTGATTCGGCAACACCATTTTCCTAGGGCTAATAGTTGCTAGAGAACTTCAAGGTGACCTTTCTGTCATAGGTCCATTCAAGTAATTGTGCCAAAGAAAATGTCAGACCATGTCACATACTATAGAAAAGGGAATTCCAATTCTTGTGATGATGTTTTCTTCCAGGAATTTTATGACTACGTCTACCATGTTGTTCTTGCAAAGAATTTCTTCAGACCACCGGGTGCAGTAATCGGTAGCAGTCAAAATATACCGGTGGTTGGTAGATGAGTTGCGGTTAATTTATTTGATAAAGTCAAATACCCATTGGGTGAAGGGTCTAGCTTCAAAGACCGGCTATAAGGGCATGGCCGAGTTCTGCTCACGATGTGTTGTAGTTTGGCAAGTATGGCATCTTCTAACGTGAGTGTAGACATCTTTGAAAATACAGGGCCAATAATACCTAGCCTAGAAGATCTGATGGGTAATGGCATTAGCTGAGCCATACCCAGTTCCAAACTTCCTATGAAATTCTTCAATCATCTTCACATCTTGGTCTCTGCCTATGCACCGGAAGTATACCCCTTCACAACTCCTACAGAAAAGCGTTCTATTTTTTATCATGAAGTGTGCACTTTTCAACCGCAGGGTGTAACATTTGTTTGGGGACAACCCCTCCGGGCATCTATTGTTCAACAATAAGTATACCAGGTTGGTACACCATAGATCTTGAGTGATGGACTCCACTGTGTATGTCTGGCATTTAATTTTGGGATTCTCTTCTACCATCGCTCTACATAGTCCCTGGCCTTAGACTATCTTCATGGGTTGCATTTACAAATCATACTCTTGGAGGATGGCCATCCATTTCCCCCATATTTCACCCAATTCACTCTGCAGGAGCAGAGACTTAACAGCTTGGTCTGGGATGATAGAGTGTACTTTGCTCCAGAGAATGCAATGCCAAAATTTCTTCAAAGCGTGAATGAGAGAAAAGGCCTGCTTTTCCAAAGGTGAATATCAGACCTCAGCATTCTTAAAGGGGGAGCTCATGAAAGCTATCAGTCATTCTTCCCTCTCAACCTTTTGGGTCAACACTATCATGGAAGAATGTGGTGAAGAAAAGGAATATATATAAAAAGGGAGGGAATAATCTAGACTAGCCAAGACTGGTGCCTCTATAACCATTTATTTAATCTGGGAAAATGCCCGATTTGCCTCCAAACTCCACTCAATCTTCATATCTTTCTTCATCATTTCATTGAGTGGCTTTACTATCTTAGCGAATCCAGTGATGAATCGTCAGACAAAGTTGATCTTCCCAAAGAAAGATCTCATTTTCTTCTTTTTTGGGGCATTTGTAGGTTTAGCAGTGCTTCAACTCTCTCAAGGTCAATGGATATACCCTTCTCAGAGACAATATACCCAAGTAGCTTCCCTTCAGTGGCCCCAAATATATATTTCTTAGGGTTGAGAGATATTCTGTACCGGTGACATCTCTCACAAATCTAGGCAAGGTGGGCGGAGTGATCATGCTTGTCCTGAGAAAAGATGGTCAAATCATCCATGCAGATGATTATGCACTGGTTCACTAGGCCTTCGAATGCAATGTCCATAGCCTTCTAAAATGTGGCCCCTGCATTGATCAGGCCAAAGGCCATTCTCCAGTATGCAAACATTCCCCACTTGGTGGTGAACGTCATTTTGTCTCTATCTTCATACTTAACCATGACTTAGTTATACCCAGAGTACCCATCTAGGAAGGACATCATTTATGATCTATTCATGATTTACAATACCTCATCCAACAAGGGGAGAGGGTGATTATCCTTCTTAGATGCCTTGTTTAAATTTCAAAAATCCACACAAAGGCAAATCTTGCCACTTTTCTTCCTCACAGGGACGAGGTTGGCAACCCATGTAGTATGCCAGATTGGAAAGATGATCTGGGCTAACAGCATTTTTTTAACCTCCTGATGAATTAGAGGCTCGATCAGTGGGTTGACCGGTCTTTGCTTTTGCTGGAAGGGCTTAGTGTCAGGTATTAGCGGGATGGTATGGGTCATGATGGATGTATCATAGGTCTTCAAATCCTCATACCCCGATGCAATTACATCAATATATTCTTGGAGAACCACGAGAATCTTCTCCTTCTCCTCAGGGGAGCAGGAGGTGAAAAATGTGTACCAATTTTTCTTCACCGGCCTGGCCGATGTTTACTTTTTCAAATTTCTCCCTCAGAGGGGGATGATATCTTTTCCCAACCCCGAGGGTCTGAGTCAAAGATTCATTCTAGTGCTACCATCCCCTTTGGGATGGTGTCTTTTGGTAAATCTATGATCCCGTCATCTTCTTCACCCTGCACAGTATCATGGTGATCTCTCTCTTCTACTATCTGGTCCTCAAAAACACCAACATTGGCCATGAAGGCTAGGATATGTTGATCATCTTCAAAAAATTGAAAGTGGGTGACATTGTATGGGATGGACAGGGTGGGGATCATCTCAATGGAGAATTTCCAGAGTCGGGAGCTAGCCATTGGCTCAAGGGTGCTAGTGGATATGGCAAGGGCATCCCGAACATAGTTTCTTTTCTAGGGAATGAGTTTAATGTTGAAGGCAACAAAATATTTGATGAGGCTCCATGCCCGGTTGTGATATGTAGCCAGCCTTTTATCATGAAAAGTGTATTGGCTCCAGACCTACTTTATGATCAACTCTAAATCACTCAGCGCCCGGAGGTGGGTGATTCCCTTTCTTAGTGCAAATAAGAGTCCAAGGACCAAGGCCTCATATTTCATGACATTGTTCGTATAGTTGAACTACAACCTGTAAGATGCGAGGAAGGGTTTCTCCCATGGGTTGATCAATTCCACTCAAGCCCCATGGCCTTGTTTGGACCAGGACCCGTCAAACTTAAGGGTCCACAATTCATTGTTCATTGTGTGGGATGGGAAGGCAAAGTGGCCTTTGGATTATTTCTGGGAAGGTTGGGAGGAGTTTCCTCTAACTCTGATAGCACTAGGGTGAGGTTTTCCCCTGGAGAAGCCTGTGGCTGGGATTCCTAGATGAGTGACATCATGGGGATACCACCAGAATGATTGTTGGGTCTAGGCATATCCAAAGAGCGTTTCTTCTCTTGGAGGGTGTTGATGTGTCAGGTAGCAGTGAAAATACATTGCTCACACTCTAGTTCTGAGTGTTTTTTATAATGCACCCAACACCAAGTGTCAGACAAGAGTGTAGCAGGGGTCACTATGGTACCTTGAGAGTTAATCTCACCCCTTATTTTTTTGTCCAGGTCCTGTGTTCTTTGAGAAAAAGTGGGACCCTCCCCCGAGGTGAAATCAAAGGTTAAGATTTCTAGGGGGCGGTACACCCCAGGGGAAGTCTTAGAGAAGAGGACTTCATTTACCCTCCCGACTTCGGTGAGGGCCTATTTCATTCAAGGCTCACTTTCTACCTGAATCTGGTTAGATTCTCCCTCCTAGGGGAGCCACAAGTGGGAAAAGATGATAGAGAAATACCCATTGAGGGACTTAGACCAATTGCGAATTAGTATCATCTCATAAGTTTCTGGGATGTCCACCACTTGGATGTTAATTACGCTCGCTATCCTGGGGTCTTAGATGAGCAGAATCTAGATGTTCTTCAGCTCACCTACCATGTTTACAATAGTTTTGTCTAGCTGGACTACTGCACTGCTAGATGGAGTAGGATGAAATCCAAGCTTTTGGTATATGGATGGGGCATGACATTGCCCAAAGCTCTAGAATCTACCAAGTAATTCTAAAGGTTCTTCCCTTGTATGTTTACGCCTTGTAAGAAGGGAGGATCCTCAGTGTTACCCCAGAAGATAGCCACGTTGGTGCCATCAAAAGTGACAATCTTAGGTGGGTGACTGACATTTTCCAGGTTTCCCAAGAGCTTTAGAAGGGACTTCCTCTGCTCGGGACAGTTCAGCAAGACCTCCATCAAGGTCATGGAGGTGCTAGTTCATTCTAATGCCTTTGTGATGTCAAACCTCCCCCCGAGGAATTGTTGGCTTCCCTCGGCTAGGTCCTTAGCTTGGTTAGAGCTAGGGCCTTTAGGAGGAAAGGGTCAATCAGTTGTGTTATCCTGAGGAGGGGTTTCCTTGGGAGGTGTGGGTGTGTAAACTAGTCTTTTACTAGCCTGACTCTAGGTGTTATAGGGAGTCCGTGGGTTGGTGAAGGTATTGGACTCAAAGGCATGAATAGATTCCTCAAAGAACCCCTGCAATCTGAGTTCTTTTTCATCTTCCTTGTCTGCTCAGAAGAAGATAGTCTCATAGGAAAAGGCACTATGAGTGGGCTCTTGTATGGGGGGTTCCGGGGGAGCAGGATCAGTAGTTTATTGTCTGTCCAGCTGGGAGATCATGATGACCTTCTCCAGTGTGGCACAGTTCACCTCAGAGTGAGAGCCTGTGTCATGCAATCTACACAAATTAGTCAGGGGCTGGAGTGCCATGATTGGCATGAAATGGGAAGGTCCCATGCCACCCTGATTGGTGTTTTGGTTCAAAGGAGAACCTCCAGTGTTAGCATTGTTGTTCCATTATTGTTGGTTGGGCCAAGGCCCGTTGTTGTAATTCCTTCCTTGAGTATTGTTATTTTGTTGGCCGGAGAAGATATTCCCTCTCTAGGAATTGTAATTGTCGGGTGCAAGAGACCCCCACCTTCAGTTGTCCCATGTCCACAGTTAGTGAGGACAATAGTCGCCGGAGGGATTCAACCTCAGCGAACAGCTGGGTGTTTGCGTCACAATGTGACGGTTGTTGTTGTTGGTTCCCAGGGAAGGCAATAGAAGGTACCGGAGTCAAGGGTGACAGTCCTCCAGTTGTGGAAAAATGGAAGAAAGGCAGTCCAGAGGGTTGTGTCTATGGTTGTTGTGTTTTCTATGGCTGGTTCTAGGGAATGAATTCCAGACCCAGCATTATCTGGCTTGCGACAGATATACGTACCAGGCCTGTTGGTCTATCGGTGGTGGTGGAGGATTCATGGCCATCGTAGGGGCACCCATTTCTTTATTGGGGTTGTATCCCCCGGTGTAACAAGTTCCACCGGGGATCATGTTGAAAGGCATGCTCTGCCCAATCCCACCCAGGGATTTGTTAAGGCTGTGGGACAACTCCAAGGCTAGGTTGTAAAATTTCTCAAGAGTATCTTGATTAGCAGGGGCGGTATTCCTCCATAGGAGAGTGCCAATGAAAGGGTCCATCACATTCAGGTATGTCTAGATTGTCACTTTTAGGGATGGGATGAAAGGACCTGTGCACCACTTCAAGGCACGTTGGAACCTATGGTTGAATGTTGCAAGGGGCTCACTTGGTTCCTTCCTAATGAAGATGAACTAGTTATGGGACCATTGTGGGTCCACGTGTATGCAAAAGGTCACCAGAAAGGCATCTTTTATATCCTACCAACTATTTGAGAGTTGGCAGATAGGTTGAGGTACCAGTTTAGCTTGTTCTGTCCCAGGGACAGAGGGAACATCCAGGTCACAACATCTTGGTGTTGGATTCAATGTCGGTTCATGGAATCTTTGTATTCCTATAGATTCTCTTCTATGATTTGTGAGCCTAAGTGTTCATATAAGGGAAAAATCTTTTTCGAGTGTGCAAGAAGATCATTGGTTGCACCCAGAAATGTTCCCATCAGGGACCCAGTGTTACCAAAATAAGCAGCCATTGGGGGTGTTAGATTCTGGCAAGGGTGAGTGTTAATCCCTGGGGTTTTCTGGGAGACTTGAGTATTCTAAGATGTAGTAGATCCCCAGACAATGTTGGTTGGCTTGGCTTTCGGGGTCCATTTCTTTTGAGCAAGAGGCTCAAGTTTGACAAACCTTCTGGGATTGGGAGCTTATCTAAGGATTCTTTCAAACTGGGCTGTGAAAATGTTCCAATCCCACTAAAGGTCTGCTTCCTAAAACTATGGCTTGGGGAACCCTCAGGTGGTGTAAAATCTAAATATTCAGAAGGGGACAAGATTATGCCCTCCTTCTAGTGCCAGTTTCTATTGATGGGGGTTTGTGACCAGGTCTGCCAACAAATGTAAGTTATCACCGGGTACCTGGGTACCAGCCAACTTCACCTGTAAAGTTTTTCTAAAGAAATGAGATTCTCCGGGCCTTCAAGCATGTGAGAGTTGGGTCTCGATGGTACAGGAGCTAAGTTGGGCATTATGACTATTTTGTTCAGTGGGATAGCTGGTTATCTTAGCTCATCTTCTCTGGGGATTTAGGTAAGTGGGGTTTCCTGCAAGCACTTGTTAACTTAACTAAATAAACTTCAAAAGATAGGCTAGGGTTAGAAGTATTCTATCTACCTATAGTCATGCAAATACTTTCAAAATATCAACCATGCTCTAACATGCTACACTAAAATATTGAATACACATAGAACCATCAGTTCATACATATCCAATAGCGAGAGAAAAGAAGGGCATTAATCTACTTAAAATATTAGAGAAAGGGACACACAAAACATACAGCACAAAAGAGTATTAACTCAGAGATCAAGAAACCAACAACAGCATTGCAAGAATCCTTCCTTCTTCATTAATGATTTTCCAGCATCACTGGTAAGTACATCAACAATGGCTCTAGAGGAGAGTCTATCTACTAAACTGCTAAAGACTAAGGAGCATTGAGCTCTGCAAACAACTAGAAATGAAACTAAAATGCTCTAGCTATAGACTACAAAATCATCAATTTCGTCAACCCCTGGAATGAGGTCAAGCTTCTTATTTATACACAGATTTTTCCCTAAAATTAACCTAACTTACCTTTACACTCAATCAATAAAATATAATTTTCAGTGGTTGGTACTACCTGTACCACACTACAAAGACCTCAAGAAGAGCAGAGGTCTAACATGTCAGAAGAATGAGACAAGAAAAGAGGTATGGAAGAATCAGCCTCAAGAAGAGAGCCAGAGGGAGAATAGAAGAAACTTGATCCCCCGAGGATAGAGGCTACATTCCTCATTAATGGAAAAGTGGCTCACTATCTCTGATGCACCAGGTGTTATGTTGGAGCGGTGCCCTGGGAAGACCACCTGTCAGAATCATCTCTCAAGCTGACGTGCCCTGCTAGAGTCACCTACTTTCTGATCCGTATTATCTTCATGCCAACTGTACAAATCATCTTTAAATCAATCACTTAACTCTGGTCGAATAAAACAAAGGAAACAACCAATTAAGTCTATCTTTAGCTCTTTCCAGCTAGATATTTTTTTTCTTTCTGAACTCTTTGTTCTGTCGGTCAACTCAGCAGTTAGTCATCGGTGACAATTGATAGTTTCATCGATGTGACTCTGGTTAGCTTTGGGATCTCCATCCATCAGGCATCATTGGATCTCTACTCATCGAGAAACTCTATTTTCAGCTCATTGGGCATCCTGTGGTTTTTCTTCGTTGGTCAACACTGTCTTCTACTCTTTGGGTATCACTGTGACTTTTCTTCTTTGCATTTTCCAATGGTGTACACTCTGTCGATGTTGTCTGTCACTTTAGTGAATACTTGACTTTTATGTATTGCTGAAAGCATAACCTTTGTTCCATTGATTCTCTAAAGTCTTTGGCATTATGTACATGACCATACAGATGATATCAAGTTGAAATCAATGATAATACAAACCATTAATTGATTTAATGCCTTGCATTATCTTCAACTTAATATTATCAAACATTCAATCAGTTACATGTCATCAATCTCTCCCTTTGGCATTGATGGAAACATACTATATTATCACACTATCCTATTTGTAATACAATATGAAATACAATCATTGAGATTCATCAAACTACCAATCACTCCCTTTTGTCAACCGATAAATGTCTGAACTCAGGTAAGCTCTGTTTTAGCTTAGATTTGATTCTTGCAGCTCTTTGTCTTCTGATGTGTTGAGTCCTCTTCTTGTATCAATTTCTTTCCTTTGACTGTTCTCTCTCTTGTGATGTCTTTTTCTCTTGTCAGCAACTCTCCCTTTGTATAATCTTTCATACAATTTTCTCTTCCTTAAATTATCATCTCTCCCTGTTGGAGTAATCTGATAATGGATAATTTATCTCTTTTTTTCCTGAAGGATGTGATAATATGGATAATTTCTCTCCCTTTGACAGCAATGCCAAACAAATATTTTACAAATATCTGACATTCATGTCAAGCAATCATTTTTCTCCTATCCATAATATATTCCTTGAATTTCCCTTATCCATAAGTAATACAACAATATGCTATGGTGCTCGGTTCTGATATATACTTGTCTGTATATACATGTATCTTTTGAAGTTTATCTCTTTTCTTGCATCAACATGATTGATATTCTAATAATATGTAGGCTGACGTAGCCTTCAGTCATTTTACTGACTGGTAGACAAGGGTTTTACCCCTAGTCTCTTTCTTAAGTACTCAAATGTATCCTTGGGTAGTGGCTTGGTGAAGATATCAGCCAATTGTTCTTTTGATTGCACATACTCAAGTATCACCTCTTTTTCTTGAACTTGTTCTCTCAAATAATGATATTTGATGGCAATGTGTTTAGTCTTAGCATGCATGAATGGATTCTTGGAAATATTTATTGCATTGGTGTTATCACAATAGATAATCACTGGTTCTGATATCTTCATATGCATACCTTCTAGCAACTCTTTGATCCATGCAATATTTGAGAAATTTGTAGCAACATCAACATATTCTACTTATGTAGTAGACTGAGAGATGTATCCTTGCTTCTTTCTAGTCCATGTGACAAGTCTGTCACCCATAAAGAATGCTCCTCCAGTTGTTCTCTTCCAGTCATCAAGATTTCTAGCCCAATTAGCCTCAGTAAACACCTTAAGTTCAAATTATCCTTCTCTTCTATACCATAACCCAAATTCCTCAGTATTATTCATATATCTTAGAATTATTTTCACAACAGTCATATGTGATTCTCTAGGGTTAGCAAAAAATCTAACAACAATTCCTACTGCATGTGCAATATCTAGTCTAGTGTGTACAACATACATGAGTTTTCCAATCATTGATCTGTACAAAGTCTGATTTACCTTTGTTGTCTTGTCCTCCTTTGTCAACTTACATCTAGTAGCCATCAGTGTTCCAACTAGTTTGAATTCTTCCATCTTTAATATTTTCAGGACCTATTTGATGTACTTGGATTGTGTAATGAAAATACCTTCTCCTTGTTGCAAGATCTGCAGACCAAGAAAAAACTTGATTTCTCCAAACATAGACATCTCAAACTCTTTGCTCATCTCATTTGCAAATGATTTTCATAGCATATCATTGCCTCCAAATATGATTTCATCAACAAATATTTTAGCAATCAAAGTGTAAGCATCAATATCTTCCTTTAAATAAAGATTACTATTTTCACTAGTCCTTACAAATCCAATACTTATTAGGTAGGAATGAAGTCATTCATACCAGGCTCTTGGAGCTTGTTTCAATCCATACAAGGCTTTGTGAAGTCTACATACCATGTTCCTCTTGTCTGGATCAACAAACCCTTCTGGTTGTTCAATGTATACCTCTTCTTCAAGTATTCCATTTAGGAATGTTGATTTCACATCTATTTGATATACTTTGAATCCTTTGAATGCAGCATAAGAAAGTAATATTCTTACTCCTTCTAGCCTAGAAATGGGTGCAAAGGTCTCTCCATAGTCTATACCTATCTCTTGTGCATACCCCTTGCATACTACTCTTGCTTTATTCCTTGTGACTTCTCCATTCTCATTCAACTTATTCCTGAATATCCATTTTGTACCGATGACATTCTTGTCATCTGGTCTTGGCACAAGTGACCATGTTTTATTTTTTTCAATCTCATCATTCATAGAACTTATCCATTCTTCATTATCAAGTGCATTATTGGTAGATTTTGGCTCAAACTCACAAATTAGACAGCTTGAGTTTAGAGACTTACTTCTTGTTCTTGTACCAACTTTCTTATCTCCTGTGATCTAGATCTATGGATGGTTCCTTCTTACATATCTTGCAAGTATAGGTACAACTCTTTGTCTATCAGTTTGATCATTATTTTGTTCTTCATTTTGCTCTTCATCACCTTGCACATTATCTTCATCATTATCTTGACCATCGGTATTTGCAGCCTGATGCACGGGAGCAATGATTTGTAGCTCAGAAGATCTACATTGTTGGTAGGGTAGAGTTTTAGGTTCCTCATTGTAATTGAACTTATTGTAGTCCTTTGGTTCTTTAGTGCTTTCTTGTTCATTTTTCTCTGCAAATTCATCTATCTTTACATTTGCGCTTTCAATAATTTTGTTAGAGGCTTTATTTAGATATTTGTATACCTTGCTCTTGGTAGAATACCCTAGAAAAATTCCTCCATCACTCTTGGAGTCAAGTTTTCCATTTCTATCATCTTTTAAGATATAACATTGACTGCCAAAAAGTTTGAAATAACTCACATTGGGTGTGTATCAAACCATAGCTCATAAGGTGTCTTCTTGGTGTCTTTCTTCAATTGTACTATGTTCAGTTTGTAAACAACAAACCTAGCATCTTCCCTCCAGAATATTTGGGTGATGTTTTTTTCTATCATCAGTGTTCTAGCACAATCAACTATTGATCTGTTCCTTCTCTTAGCAATCCCATTTGGTTGTGGTGTTCTTGGTGAAGAAACCTGTCTCTTTATACCATGCTCATTACTAAAGTTAGTGAATTCATCTTATATAAACTCACGTCCTCTATCTGGTCTCAAACATTTTAGATCCTTACCACTTTTTTTCTCTACTATAGCCTTATACCATTCAAACATTTGAAATGCTTCCGATTTATATTTTAGAAACATAATTGTCATAATTCTAGAGTAATCATCAACAAAGAGAATAAAATATCTATCTCCATAATAACTCTTTGTCCTCATAGGTCCACATAAATCAGTATGGACTAATTCTAGAATTACATCAGATGTATGGGTTTTTCTTTTGAAACTAGACTTTGTCATTTTACCTTTTTGACAGTTTTTACACATGATGTTGTTGGGCTTGGCCATTGTCGGTAAGCCTCTGACATTTCTCTTTTTTCTAATCTTTGTCATGTTTTCAAAGTTCACATGACACAGTCTTTTGTGCCATAACCATATTTCTTCGTTTGTAGCAATCAAACAAGTGGATTTAGTATCATTAAGATAGAATAAGTTACCTTTAGTCTATTCACCGGTACTAATTAGATTTCCAGATTTATTGAAGATCTTTGCCTTCTTATTTTCAAATGCAACTTTGTGACCTAAATTATTCAATTGAGAAACACTCAATAGATTATAATTCAATCCATTTACCCAATAAGTATTATCACACATTTATCTGGTTATTTAACATTATTGTTCCTCTACCTTCAACTAGACAAGGTGTGTCATTTCCTATTCTTACTGATCCACCCTTGTAATATTCAAAAGTCTCAAACTTTTGCTTATCACCAGTCATATGATGAGTGCAGCCACTATCTATGATCCAAATATCATTTTTGCTAATTTTAGATATGAGAGTTGTTTCTACATACCTTTCTTCATCATCATTTGAATCATCTTTTACATCCACAAACACCATATTGATGTCTTCATCAGATTCAGTGTCAGTATCATCATCCTTGAATTTTGCTAGGTAACTGACCTTCTTTTCTTTGTCCTTATAGTCTCGGGTATCTTTTCTTTCTGATTTTCGGTAGCTTTCGTAATCACCTCTGTCAGACTTCTTCTCAAAAGATCGATCATACTTCTGTCATCTTTTCTTCTGTTAGTACATCTTGCAGCAAAGTGTCCAATCTCTTTGCAATTAAAACAAACAAGTGGTAATTTACCTTTGCCTCTCTCCATTCTTCTGGCCATAAGTGCTTCAATTTCATCAAGATTATCTTCTTCATTTTCACTATCACTATCTTTCTCATAGTGTTTTTGTGACTTGATTTACTTATTCTCATAGAAGTTTTGAATGCAGACTCTATGTTTGGTAAGACACTATTATCAAAGTTATTCATCTCAAATGAAATAATTCTTCCAATTAAACTATCTAGAGTAACATTGCTATTTGCTACTGCTCTCATTTCTTGAATGGTAGATACTCTAATAGCATAAGTAGGCAGTAAGGTTCTTAAAATTTTACTTACCACTGTATCTTCTTCTAGTACACCTCCAACTCCTTGGATAGCATTGACTACCTATTTAATTCTTGTGTTGTACTAAGTGATGTTTTCTCCTTCTTTCATTTTGAGATCAACAAACTTTCCTCTAAGGCTTTCTGCCTTGGCTCTCAAAACATTTTTGTCACCACCATGTACAAGCTTATATTTGTCCCACATCTACTTTGCAATTTTGCATTCTTTAACATCTTCAAATTCAGTATCAGAGAGTGAGGAAGCAAGCTCTATCATCATGCCGTTATGTTCATGCTTCTCTCTCATTTGTTCAACTATTGGTACTCCTATGGGCAACACATATTCAGTTTCTAGGAATTAAGTAACATCATTACCAATACCTGATAAGTGGAGTCTTATCCTGCTCTACCATGAAGCAAAATTATTTTTGTTCAACTCTGGCACATCTCATCTGTTCATCTTGTGATATTTGGCTTAGGTCTTGAAACCTTCCTTCTAAGAACACAAGCTCTGATACCAATTTTTAGTAATAACTAAGAGGTGGGGTGAATCAGTGGCCTCAAAAATTTATCCTTAAACTTAACCACCAATCAAATCAACCTCAGATTATTAAGTCCCTACAAGATGCATGTCATGAAATACTTATAATGATTAACTTTCTGTCGGTTTTCCTTGTCTATCCTTATTCTCCTTGATTACCGATAAGTAGTATAACTATTTACCAAAACTCAGTAAATAAGTAGAGTATACCAATCAATCCAGTGTTAACTATGTAAGCTACAAAATAGTAAAGAAATGAATCATAAACACATAACACATGAATTTTTAATGTGGAAACCTTGTTAAGGGAAAAAACCACAGGAATCGATACCCCAAATTTTCACTCTTATGAAGTGAGCCCTGTTAGGAGCCAACCCTGTTAAAGGTTACAAACACACTGTTAGGTGTGGCATTGTTAGAAGATTTCACACATATAGGTTGTCACTTAGTATCAGGCATCTAATTCTTCCATCCTTGAATTAGCCTCTCTCTTAGACTGTCAATAGGCATCAAGCATATCCAATGCTACTTTCATGAATCAACCTTTTTGGCACTCCTTAGGATGTACCTCAATATATAGAAGACTATTAAGTCTTGCTCTGTTAAGAGACTTGATGCTTCAATGGTTAAACTGAAACAATATGACCTGTTTCTAATGCAACTTGAATTACAAATTTTCAAATCTATTTAAGTACATTACCTCTCTGATCAATGTATCAATTCAATTCTTTTGTGCTCCACACTTTCTACTATATGATGTTGTGCTCACTGTTCATCGGTGTCTTTAGAATTCCTTAGCTCTCCTTCAGCTTGATTGATCAGGACGGTATGAAGTTGTTCTTCATCAGTTTCCCTTCAGCATCCTCTTTTCATTCATGCCCCTTAATCCATTTTCCGTGAATGTGATGTTAAAAATGAATTAATTTTGTCTCTTATATAGACATGATATTCATTTTTTCTTGATTCTTGATTGTTAGCATGAAAAACAATCTAGCCAATTAGATTCAAATCAAAACTCTTGATTTGTCTCGTAGTTATCTTCATGCCAACTGTACAACTCATCTTTAAATCAATCACTTAACTCTGGTCAAATAAAAAAAGAAAACAACTAGTTAAGTCTATCTTTAGCTCTTGCCAGCTAGATATTTTGTCTTTTTTTGAACTCTCAGTTCCATCGGTCAACTCAGCAATTAGTCGTCAATGACAACTAACAGTTCCATCAGTGTGACTCTAGTTAGCTTCAGGATCTTTGTTCATCTGGAATCATTGGATCTTTACTTGTCAGGAAACTCTATTTTTAGCTCGTCAAGCATCTTGTGGTTTTGCATCGTTGGGAAACACTATCTTCTGCTCGTCGGGTATCACTGTGACTTTTCTTCTTTTCCTTTTCCAATGGTGTGCACTCTATCTGTGTTGTCTGTCACTTTAGTGAATACTTGACTTTATGATTGTTGAAAGCATAACCTTTGTTCCATTAATTCTCTAAAGTCTTTGGCATTATGTACATGACCATATAGATGATATCAAGTTGACATCAATGACAATACAAACCATTAACTGATTTAATGCCTTGCATTATCTTCAACTTAATATTATCAAACATTCAATCAATTACATGTCATCAATAGGCCGAAAGGATATTGGGCCGCGGTCACCTTCTCTTTTAAGGCCTTAACCAGTTCCTTGCATACCTTGATTTTGAGGCCAAGTCTAGAGTACTGGGCTTGGAGAGAATCATATGATTCATCTCCCAAAATTCCTACCTCTGTGATGGTTTCTTCTCTAGCATTGAAAATTTCCTCCAAACCGGCCTTCCATTTTTCATACTTATCCAAGTCCTGCTCCCATACAATAGTGGAGCCATTTGCCTGGTTGAGGAGGATGTTGATCTGGTAAAAATCTGGGAGGGACACCACTAGGAATTGTCTTATGGTAACTTTCTGCTCAGTGACCCACCTGTCCACAGCCTGCGCTTTCTTCTTCATGACCCTGAGAGAATCCACATCACCCTGTGCAAGCCACAATCTAGAGGAAGAAGCTTCCAGATGGATCTCGGCCAGAGGCTGTGTAAGTTCCACCAGAAGAGCAAGGAGATTTGCATTGGTCTACTTATCCTCCTTTAACTTCTGGCCTTGTTTAATGTATCGGGCCTCCACTACTTTGGTGGCCTTTCTCTGCAATTCCAGTTCACCTTGCTTATCTCTTCTCCCCAGTGCCACTTTTGTAATAGTGTAATCTTCGGGCCTTATGGCCATTGCATCTGCATTTGGAGGAGGTGTTTTGATTTTCGCAACCATACTTCCTGTTGGATCAGTCTGGAGTGTATGGACTGTCCGTGCCTTCTTAGGCTTCTGGGCCTCTGCATTTTGGGTCATAATCTCAGCCAGGGAGAGCAGAATGCCTATTGTTACTGCTAAGGCCTTCCCCTTTCTTGATTCTACCATCCATTGGGGTGGTTGGGGTGGTTGGGGCAGCTTTGCTATTAAGACTTGTGCATTTGGATCCCTTTCAAAATCTGGCAGTGTGTTCTCAGGATCAACATTGTTGTCAGGCTCTTTCTCTCTTTCTTGTTCCTATTCTTTCTCCTGCTCTCCAGAGACCTCAATATTTTCCACCAGTTTGGCATCCTCTTTCATGATGTCTAGAGCTTCTTATCCTTTAGTATCAACATCGCCTATATTTGGGGGGATTTCCCCATTCTTCTCAGCGTTTGTTGATTCAATGTTTATATCTTTGGGGATTTCCCTATCTTTCTGTTGTTGTTGTTCTTCGGCCTCATCATTTTCTTCTTTTGAAACATCTTCCTCCACTTGGACATCTTGTGGAGGTGGGTGAGGTCTCTGGCCAAATTTTAACAATGCAATCACTTTTACTACCTCCCTGAATGTACTATGTGGCAACTGGTCCTTCGAAGCAACCAAAGGTGTTTGGAGCGTGATGATTGGGGGTACAGTTGATCCTGAGGGTCTGATTTCCCCAACCATCAGTTGCTTATCTGTGCTTTTCCTTTTTTCATCCTTGGTCTTTGGGACCGGTGTTTTCTCCCACTTAGGCTCCCTTTGTGCTTCCTCCTAGACTTCCTACTCTGCGACAGCTTCTTGTTCCAGGATTTCCTCTTCTTCTACGGGGATATCTTCTTTCTCCTAGGCGACGATCTCCTCCACCACATGATCTACATCCTCATGAAGGTTCATGAGCTCATCTACCTCAAAGACATCATTAAACTCATCATGTGGGGGAGAGGAATCAAAATATTCTCGAGTTCCAGGGAATTTGAACTGACATCAACCGAAGGCAAGTCTGGCATACCGGGGCTAGTGACTGGGCTTGGAGTAGGGGTCACCTTCTACTTCTTCTTCCTCAGTAATGGGACCCTGGTGTCTAAGATACTTGTATACCCCACCTCAGTGAGAGTCTACCTGCTCATCATTGTGGCCAACGATGGGGATCCCACCGAGCGAGCAGATGCTACTGGAGTTACGAGGAGGACGGAGGACATTTGTGCACTTATCTGCTAGCTAGCTAGCCTCACTGACTCCATTTGTTTTTGTAGCTATACCATTATGGGGCCAGACCTGGAGGAGGTACCATGGCCAGGGTATCTTCTTTCTCCTTCCCCTTTCTTGTACTGGGTCTGGAGGCAGTAGCGAGCCTTCGAACAATTGGTCCCTTTCGGGTGCTCCTGAGACACACCCAGGCAAAATAGTTTTGACTGGCCTCCAAAATGGGGTGGCATACTCCCTCTATTGTCATATCCTTTAGAGTGGCCCAATCTACCTGAGGGAGGTCCAATTTATCTAATCCCTTCCCTTTATATGTTGGGTGCTCCAGCGGCTCGTCATCTGAAAAACCCTTTATAAAATTCTAAAGGTCGAGCACTTTCATCAGTCCCTTGGACATTCACGCATGTTGGTGGGCCCAGAGATCAAAACTGTGTTGGAAATCTGCCCAAAAATCTTCAATATCTGCTATGTGTGGTGGGGATGCCCGGGGAAGTGCCAAAGCTATCTTTTTGAGTAGATCAAAAATTTTTCTGGTGTTGTCAAATTTGACTAACCCCAGACTCCTTAACTCACTATTTGCTTCTTTTTCTGTGGCCAGACTGCAAGTATAATTCCCGCAAGAGACTAGGAATAGAACATTGGTGACCTTCTTCACCATGAAGAAGGCATATAGCTCCAAAATCTATCGGCAAAATTCTAAAAGAATGACTTTATTCCTGCAATGTCAGGGAAGAAGATAGGGTTTCCCAAAGAAGTCGGTCACCCAAATATATGTGTGCTGCTGGAATTGAAAAAAAATAATTTCCATAGGTACTCACTAGGTTCATCGCCTCTTGCGATAACCGGTATTCGAAATCCCGAGTAAGTGTCAAAATGTTTTGGTAAGCGAAGGCATCGTTTACCTTGCATAAATTTGGGAAACTTAGTTCCCACTGGACCTAGGGATAATGTGCCCATGGTGTTAGCTGGCCTGGACCATTCCTAAGAATGCCCATTATTTGTAAACTCAGAAAATCTAGTCTTTGTTGGGCCAATGCCCACAGCACACATGATGTCATGTAGAACTTAGAACTCTGGATGAGGCCCTTCAGCTGCGTGTCCACGTGATTGGCTATAATAGCCACCCAATTGAAAGTTTTGTTGTGGGTGGTGATGCAGTAAAGAAAGTAATACATCCTTGATGAGAAATCTTGGGCATGGGGCTCTCCGAAGATCCTACATAGAAAAATAATGCATGCCTGAATGGGCTCTTTGAAATCCCCACGGGGAATTTCCAACTTCATCTTTTTATGGTCCCTCTTCGGGGACTTCAGCCACTAAGTGTTGAGGTATTGTCGAGAGATGAGAGAAGCCTCCTCAAATTCTTGTAATGACTTGGCCTAGTTGATGATGACAGACCCCTTGAATTGTTGAATCCCCAGCCCCGAGGCAAAATTTGTTGTGTCCAGATTGACAATTGTCACTGGATATTGTAATGGTCAGGGATCAGCGAGCAAAACAATCTGAGTAGGTGCATTGTATAGTGTTTCTAGTTGAAGTATTAATTCTGGTGATTGCACCGAGAAAGGAAAATTCATAGCCTTAGTAATGTTGCAGGCGGCCAAGTGAGTGGCCATACTATCTCTATCGGATTTCAGTTTGTATATGGCTTGAATTAAGCCCTGCATTTCAACCCAATGTTTGGGCTCTATGTTTGTTATTTCCTACATTTTGGAGTCCACCTTGGACCCCACGAGAATGCCTTCCTTTGGGTATTTGGAGGTCAATGGCATCTTAGCCAGCATCTTTTCGGCCTTGGTCTTTCCGGCCACCTGAGTGGAGGTAGTAGGCAGCTACAGGCTATCTAGAGGAGTGATCACTTCAGACATCTTGATCAACTATATGCAACCTACAAGACTAGAGAACTTTCAATACATGATACAATAATAATAACTTTACAGATTCTGGGGAAATCATCACCATTTCGTACCTGTCCAAAAATGTTAGCACACACCAAAAATCCCAGAGTATTAAGACATACATGAATTGGATTCTAATTAACACCTGGAGGCTCTGGGGTACTAGACTAAGTGAAAAAGATGGAATGAAGACCCAAGGGCTTCTCAGCACCCAAAGTGTGGAAGAGTTATCCATTGTCGACATGACCAGTAGGAAGCTGTACTTGGCTGACATGGGTTGTCATTTTTCCATGTGATAGGGGGCGTAAAGGGCATTAATGGTGACAAGTGAGCTGAAATAGGGGAATTGAATGCCAGATGGGATGGGGTTTGAATTACCACTCGTGGGAAATTAATCTTGCCATTAAGATGATACAACAAAGGAGAGAGAAAGTTGCCATGGATCGAACCAGGGAGGTGCCACTTTCAAACCGCGGTGACTACCTCTTGATGAGCTCGAGAGAGTGGTTCAAAACATGATGGAGTGCAGCAAGCTCATCAAGATAGAAGGATATACATGAGATATATACACTAAACTATAGAGGATCGAGGCTTTGTGAGGGCTAAAGTGTGGCTCGTAGAACAATGACATATACATAATATTTTACAGAGTATTTACACAAATTTATATGGGGTACATAATATACAGAGACCTCTAAAAACTACTCTACCATAATATACAGAATATACATTTCATTACAACTACACAGAGGGTGGACAACCCTCTGACAGAGCCATCCCACCAATGGGATGCTACAAAACAGAACCAAAGATAGAAAAAAGAGCAGAATGAAAACAAAACAACACAAAAAAAAAAAAAATAGGAAACTAGAGGAACAAAAAACCAGAGAAGGAAAAGCCAAAATCCAACCTTGAACATGAAGAATGTAAGGAAGGCAAGCACAAGAAGTGCTCTACAACAATTTCACCTTCAAACAATCACGAGCAAGTCACCACAAATCAATGTTTAATTAGCCACTAAGCACAGGGAACAATTCATTGTTCAATCACCTTAAAATCAATCTGAGTTCTCAAAGTGTTTTAATCGTGGTAACTGTGAAAATGACAGGTAACTTCTATTTATACCCTTAGGGTAAAAATAGGTTGCATTCTTTCTGCAAACTCTGAAACAGGCTGACCTCCGGACTCCAGGCCCGGGGATTCCAAGCAACCATACCCTCTCGCAAAAGAAGACATAATGGCAGAGAATTTTGGAGTCCAAAATCCAGTTGTGGAAAGAACAAATAAACTCTAAGACTAGGTCCCGGAGACACAATAAGGAAAAAGGAAAAGAAGGACAACCCTCGCAGAAGCAAAGCCCAGAGGAGAAACAAGGAAAACAAAATAAAATGAGGGGAAGAGAAAAAGCGAAAAGGGGGACTCAACATTTTGCCTACAAAATGTAGGAAGAGGTATGCAGGGCATAACACCTTCCCCCTTTACACTAAAAGATACTTATACTATTGGATATGATATCACCACTTA
This sequence comes from Thuja plicata, assembly GCA_018584345.1. Taxonomy (NCBI): domain Eukaryota; kingdom Viridiplantae; phylum Streptophyta; class Pinopsida; order Cupressales; family Cupressaceae; genus Thuja; species Thuja plicata. The sequence goes on along the minus strand of MU228288.1, from coordinate 1,032,626 downwards.
ACAAGGTTATAAAGGTTTGGAACTTGGTATTAATAAACAAGGTATTAAAGTTCCTATTAATCCTCCTCAACAAAATAATAAAGGTGATTTAGGTTTCATTAACTTCATTAATTTGTATCCAGACCAACTTCCTAATGATCCTATGATAGAAGCACACAACTCTCCTCAACCTTTGGTCATTCATAATCTCAAAGCCATTGTTGATTCTTTTGATGATTATCAATATCTTAATCTCCCCCTGCCAATCATAGGTGATGTTCCTTTATCCTCACACAATGATCTTAAAGAACATCATGTTCCTCTTATTTATCATTGTTCTCTATCTTCATCTCAACCAAAACCTCCTCTTGACATTCCTTTTCCCACTTCAACTAATACTATATCCTATTATGATGATCACTTAGCTTTGGCAAAAAGAATCTATTGGAGTCTCAAGTATAATCCTAAGATTTTGTTTCCTTATATAAACCTTTCTAGACATTAAAGACCTATTAAAGGTGAATTATTGTGTTCTTACCATCATAGCAACAAGCATTTACTTTTTTAATGTATTCAATTTAGACAATTTGTTCAAGAATCCATTGATAGAAGTCTTTATTCATTCTATGTTGGATATTCTACATTTTCTTCATACCAAAGTTTACAATTAGAATTTCTTTCTCCTATTATGTTTCTCTACATTATACTTTGTGTAATGAGCATGGGAGAAATGTTAACCAACTGATGGTGATGATGAAGACCAAGATAAGAGGTATACAAGATTGTAGAATGATTAGATTAGTTGTCATTTTTTCATTGATGTCAAGCAATTAATTTATGGCTTCTATTAAGTTGCCATATCATTCAGAGTATAATATAAGTTGAGGGAGTTAAGGAAAAGAGAAATTGAAAAGTAGCAAAGCTGAAGAACTTAATTGGGTAGCCAATATAGATCAAACAATGATAAGGTAATATTGGTATAGTTGTTTTATACTTTACATTTGATGATATCAAGTCAGTAAAGGAGATTGATCAAGTTGGTAAAGGAAACAATTTAGTTACCGAGCAGGAAGAATTCTGTCGGTAACAGGAAAGTGTTGTCAATAAAGACACCGAGAGAAAGCCATGACATTGAGTACATGAACTTAGTTACCGAGCACAAAATATTTTATATTCAAGTATCAGAATGACATTTAATCAAGAGCCACAGTGATCTAGAAGATTCCAAGGATAAAGAAGAGTTAGTTACAAAGATCTACAATTAGGTTCAAGGTGATGATCTATGGTAAATATTAAGAAACAAAAGTGATGATACTATTTCCAAGAAAATTTCAAGTTGTGAGGTGATGATAACAGGTTTCATCAAGTATCAAGCTCATTGAATCAGTTCATAAAGTTTATCTAAATATTGAGAGTAAAATAAGAAAAACCTAATCAAGGAGATTAAGAGGCAAAAGTAAGTATGTATAAAGGGTGAAATTGAAAGATAGGAGAGGATGGCAAGTTGAAGTTTGTATGTGCTACCAAGTAATGCAGTGAAGAAGAAAGAGGTGGAAATCTGAGTCTAGAGCAGAGACTGATGAAATTTTGAGGCCATTAGTCAAAGAGTGCATAAGGGATTTGATTAAGAAAGAGGTAGTTAGTGTATTACAGATCAAATTCTATACTATTTCTTATTAACATTTGTTGCAGGAAAATCTCTTAACCAAGTGGACTTAACAGTATTATTGTAAATCCTTGTGAAAGGTGATATTCTAAAAGAGTTTTTAAAGCCCTTTAACTAGGACACTTCTAACAAGGTGAAGATCCTAACAGATCTAAGGAAAATCCCCTAACAGGGTCACATTTGACAATGTGCATTATACTCTTTAACATGATTAGCTCTTAACCGAGCATACTTTAGAAGAGTGTTTTTATTTTTGGGTGACAATTCCCACTGAGGTTTTTCCCCAAATTGGGTTTCCTTATTAAATACTAGTGTCATATGTGTTGAATTTTTTTTGTGCATGTTATGTTAGGAATAATAGTCCACAAGACAACTGAGAGGGGGGGTGAATTAGTTGTAATATAGATTATTAAAATTTAAACTTTATAAACCAAATCTACAAATGTAAATGATAACACAGTAAATGCCAACACCATAAAACAATATTTTTTGTCGAGGAAACTCTATTAAAGGTAAAACCCCAGTGGGAATTAACACCCACAAATAATGTACTGAGAGTATAGTATCCCCATTAAAAGATATTAACCCTGTTAGGAGCTTGTTACAAAATTATAGTACACAGTCCCTGTTAGGAGACAGACCCTGTTAGGAGTCATAGAAAATAGTAGGCTCACTACCAAGGCACACTGCCCAAAGAAGGATAAAACCACCCTCAAGGATTTACAATTCGAGTCAAGTGTATAAAGAAAATACACATTTTAGTGAACTGTCTGTTAGCAACTATCTTTACTTGGTCAGTTCCAATGAAGTATCAACTCTACTTAGTATCCAGTACCCAACAAGCTTCGCAGATTCCACACATCTCTATCATTTTTATTTTCTCTTTCACACTTTCTCCATAAGAAATTATCATTCATATATACCCTCTTACAATAATTCATTAGGTCGGCCAGTTAAGCTTTCCTAATACATAATTAACTAGGTCAGCCAATTAAGGCTTTCCATCATACAAATAATTACATAACCCCTTGATAAGATACACACGGTAACTATAACAAGTATACATCATTTACAATCCATCACATATACTTCCAGATCCGTAATTCATGCTCACAATTAATTTCACACACTACATGTATGAAGTCGGCTAGGAAATAGGTCTTCTCCAAAATACATACAACAGATGATTTCATCAGTATCCAAACAACAATCAAACTCAACCCATTACTCTACCATATGTCGACTGACCATCAGTAAGCTCGCAAGTTCTGAAATATCTTTGCCAGAAAGATATACCTGAAACATAGAGACCTACTCTGTCTAGAATCACAGTTATAGTCCATAAAACCAGTCTTCACCAAATAAAATGTTACATCCATAGTATGTAACATAGAGCCAAGCGACCTTAGGAATAAGGTCAGTACACATCCTTCTTCATAAATCCAACTTCGATCATTCTGAATTATCCGTACAATGTTTATACACTCCTTCTAGTTAAGTAGCCAGTCTATCTTCTCCATAGAAATATATGTTGACATCAGTGACAAAACATGAATATCAACATGATCAATAACCAAAACTTATATCATCCAACATGTTATTTTCTAATTACTTAAGATGTTGATTGAAAAAGTGAAGTTATTGTTGATTTGGTCAATATTGAAGTTTGTCTTACCAAGTTAAATCAGAGTTTAATTTTTTAAGGTTTAAAGAATCACAGTTTACTGATTCACCCCCCTCTCAGTAAACCAACAATTGGTATCAAAGTTGAGTACTCTAAATAGATAATTTTAAAAGACTTGAATAAAAGAGATGAAGATGTATAAGAGGGAGGCACAAAATTTGAATAGGGATAAATTCTCTACATGGAAAAGAAGGATGAGGTTGTATAACTAGAATCGGAGAGTATGCACTATACTATCTTGACAATGAGTATTCACCACCACTATTTGGGCCTTTGACACTTGAAAAAATAAGAGAAAGGAAAGACCACACCCAAGTTATGATTGAGATATCTGCTTCTCTCACCGACCTGGATTTTAATGACCTTAAATTTTGTGATACAACAAAACATATGTGGGATAATATTGAACTGGTATATGGTGGAGATCAACATGTTCAGAAGGAAAATGTTGAAAGTTTGAGAGGCAAATTTGACTCTATGAGAATGAAAGAAGGTGAAACTGTTGCACAGTATAGTACAAGATTGAAGGAAATTGTGAATGCTATTAGAGGTGCTAGAGGACATATTGAAGAAGAAGATGTATCAAGCAATATGTTGAGGAAATTGTTGCCTATATATTCCATCTGAGTGTCATCAATACAAGAATTGAGATCCATTTCTCAAATGCTTGTTTCACTAGATGCAACAATTGGTAAGTTGATTTTTTTTGAGCTAAATGACTTTAAAAATATTTTACCTGTCACTACTAAGATTGAGTCTGCATTCAAGTCATCTTTGAATATTGGAAATTATAGAGATTCTAGATTAGGTGATGGTTATGTAAGTAGTGTGAGTGAAAGGTTTCACAAATGCAAAAGTAAGATAGAGAACCTGTATGTCAAAGATGAAAGACAACAAGAAGAGTTTGAAGCTCTACTATCTAGAAGACTACCGAGAGGAAAAGGCAAGTATCAAGGTAAGATGCCATTGAAATTTTTTAATTGTGACAAGATTGGTCACATTACATCTAGATGTACAGACAAAAACAATGATGAGAAGAAAGACAACCGAGATAATAACAAAAGAGAGCAAATTTAGGAGATACCGAGATTTCAAGAACAAAGGTAAGAATTCATGCTACATTTTTGAAGAAGGACTAACTGATGATGCTACAGATGATGATGAAGATGAAGAGGTTGTGTATGTTTCTATCAAGGATGATTCTGATGGAGAAAGGTATGAAGAAGAAAAATCTCAAATCTCACATGTAAGAAAGAATGGTACATGGATTATAGATAGTGGTTGTTCACATCATATGACTAGTGACACACATAATTTTATTATTATGGAAAAACATGATGGAAGGTATGTTAGATTTGGTAATGATGCTCCATATCCTATTAAAGGTAAAGGTTCTATAATTTTTCTGGATAATACAAAATGTGATGATGTCTATTGGGTTGAAGGACCAAAGTATAATTTCTTGATTATGACATAGTTGAATAATACAGGACACCAGCTAGAATTTCAGAATGGAAAGGTAAAAGTATTTGATCAGAATGGAGGTCTAATTGCCACTGGAGAATATTCTAAAGGTAACTTATTCTACCTTGATACTTCTACAAAGAGTTCTTTATTTTCTAAAATTGAGGATGTATGGTTATGGCACAAGAGATTTTGTCATGTGAGTTTTGACAACTTAATTAAGGTGAGAAAAAATAATAGAGTAAGAGGTCTACCGAGATTGGACAAACCTGAAATGTCATTTTCAAAGGATGCCAAGTTGGTAAGATGACAAAGTCAATTTTTACAAGCAAGTCTTACTTTACTCAAGGAATTTTGGAATTAGTGCACACTAATCTATGTGGACCTATGAGAACACAAAGATATTATGGTGATAGATATTTCTTTTATTTGTTGACTATTATTCAAGAATTATGTATGTCATGTTCTTGAAAGAAAATATTATGCTTTTCAAATGTTTAAGTGGTATAAAGAAAGAGTTGAAAAGGAGACTGGAAGACAATTGAAGTGTCTAAGATTTGATAGAGGAGGTGAGTTTACATCTGATGATTTTACACTCTTCTACAACGAACATGGAATAAAGAGACAAATGTTTGCATCGAGGACACCACAACAAAATAGTATACCAGAAAGAAGAAATAGATCCATTGTTGATTGTGCAGGAACATTGATGATTGAGAAGGGTATTTGTCAAACATTTTGGAGAGAAGAATTCAAAACTTTGGCTTATACACTAAACCAAGTAAAATTGAAGAAAGGTACAAACAAGACTCCATATGAGATCTGGTATGATCATAAACTGAATATAAGTTATTTCAATGTATTTTGAAATAGATTTTACATTCTAAAAGGTGATAGAGATGGAAATTTTTCCTCTAAAGGAGATGAAGGAATATTCTTAGGGTATTCTACAAAAATAAAAGCATACAAGTGTTTGAAAAATTCTACTAAAAAAATTGTAGAAAGTGCAAATATAAGGTTTGATGAATTTGTAGAGAAAAATGATGAAGACAACAAGAAGGAACACAAGGACTACCAAATATTTGTATATGTTCAACCTGATATTCCTGATATCTCACCTAAAGCACAAACCAAGGAGGAAGATGAAAAGAGAGAACCACCACCAAATGATGAAAACAAAGAACTTCTACAGCCTACCGAGCCTGTTCTAGCCAAGTATGTGAAAAGACACCACTCACCGAGGAAGATTATTGGAGACAAGAATCTTGGAGATATGACAAGAAGTAAGGCAAGAGATAATACATGTTTAATTTTTTAATTTGAGCCAAGAAGAGTAAAAGATGCATTGGAGAATGAAGATTGGGTTAAAGCTATGAAAGAAGAGATAGATCAAATTCAAAAGAACAACACATAGACTTTGGTACTAAGACCTAGATATAAAAATGTTATTGGTACAAAGTGGACTTTTAGAAAAAAAAACTAAATGAACATGGAGATGTAATCATTAAAAAAGCAAGTCTGGTTTGCAAAGGGTGTGCACAAAAAGAATCTATCGATCATGGTGAGACATTTGCACCTATTGCTAGATTAGAAGTAGTTATAATTCAACTAGCATATGCAGCTTATAAAGGATTTAAATTTTATCAAATGGATGTCAAGTTTGCATTTCTTAATGGTATTCTTGAAGAAGAAGTCTATATTGAACAACCTAAAGGTTTTGTTGAACTAATAAGGACATGGTATGTAATCTACACAAGGAATTGTATGGTTTGAAACAAGCACCCCGAGCATGGTATGAAATGTTACATTCATATTTAATTAAGATTGGATTTTAAAGAATAGGTGACAATAGTAATGTGTATCTGAAATGTGATAGTGATAATAAGATTTTGATTGCTGAAATATATTTTGATGACATTATTTTCAGAGAAAATAACACATTATGTAGATCTTTTGCTGAGGAGATGAGAAAGGAGTTTGAGATGTCCATGATAGGAGAGATAAAATTCATTCTTGGATGACAGATTCAACAAGTCAAGGATGGGATCTACATCACACAATCAAAGTACATCAAGGATATCCTAAAGACATTTGGTATGGAAGATTTAAGACCGGTTGGAACACTGATGGCTATTGGCTACAAATTATCAAAAGAAGATGAGTCAAAGGAAGTGAATGAGACACGCTACCGATCAATGATTGGTAAGTTAGAGTATGTTTTACATAGCAGACTTGATATTGCTCATGCAATAGGTATTGTTGCAATATTTTCTGTCAATCCAAAGGAATCACACATGTCTGCAGTCAAAAGAATATTTAGATATCTGAAAGGTACTGAAGACTTCGGTCTACTATACAAGAAAGGAGGAGATTTTTATTTGAAGGTTTACACTGATGTTGATTGGACTGGAAACATTGATGATAGGAAAAGTAAAAGTGGAGGAGATTTCTTTTTAGGAGAAATATTAGTAACATGGTTGAGTAAGAAACAGATTTGTATATCAAAATCTATTGTCGAGGAATAATATGTTGTTGCAGTTATGAATTGTGCAAACATTGTATGGATCAAACAACTACTTGAAAGTATGCAAGAGGAGATTACCAATCAAGTTACTATTTACTATGATAATACTAGTGCTATCAACATATCAAAGAACCCGATGATGAATTCTAAGACCAAGCACATTTCTACCAAGTATCATTACTTGAGAGAACAAGTTCAAGACAAGCATGTGATATTGGAATATGTGAATTCAAAGGAACATATAGCAGATATATTCCTCAAGCCACTACCGAAGGATTCTCAAAGGTAAATTAGGGGTCCTTACCCTCTCCAACATTCACTAGAGCATGATGCATGTTGCACCAATTCTAGGATTCATTAGAATATATATCTTGTGAGTTGATGCTAATGTTAACACTTTAGGTGATGCTTGAAGCTATGAAAAATAATTATGTATGCAATGAGATATCATTACATGCTAGATATGATCCACTGCCTGAACAAATCTTTCAGGAGCATGTATCTTTGGCATTTTTGTCAAAGAGGGAGAATAAGTGATTGATGATTAAAGAGAAAAGAGAGATTGAGAAATGAAGAATGTTGATGAACACAAAGAGGGAGACCAAGAGTAAGTAGCTAAGAGTGAGAAAAGTTAGAACAAAGTTACTAGAGTATGCCATCATCAATTGATAGTGTTGCCATCAATGCCAAAGAGGGAGATTGTTAACCAACTGATGGTGATGATGATGAAGACTGAGATAAGAGGTATACAATATTGTAGAATGATTAGATTAGTTGTTATTTTGTCATTGATGTTAAGCAATTGATTTTTGGCTTCTATTAAGTTGCCATATCATTCAAAGTATGATATAAGTTGAGTGAGTTAAGGAAAAGAGGAAGTGAAAAGTTGTGAAGTTGAAGAACTTAATTGGGTAGATAATATAGATCAGATAATGATAAGGTAATATTGGTATAGTTATTTTCTACTTTACATTTGATGATATCAATTCAGTAAAGGAAACAATTTAGTTACCGAGCAGGAAGAAGTTTGTCGGTAAAAGAAAAGTGTTTGTTGGTAACGACACCGAGACACTGAGAGCAAGCCAATACACTGAGTACACAAAGTTATTTACTGAGAATAGAACAGATTTTATATTCAAGGATCATAATGACATTTAATAAAGAGCCACATTGATCTAGAAGATTCCAAGGATAAAGAAGAGTTAGTTATAGAGATCTACGATCAAGAAAAATTCAAGGTGATGATCTATGGTAAAGATAAAGTGACAAAAGTGATGATACTATTTCAAAAAAAAGTTCAAGTTCTGAGGTGATGATAACACGTTTTACCCAGTATCAAGTTCATTGAATTAGTTCATAAAGTTTATTTGACGATTGAGAGTAAAAGAAGGAAAACCTAATCAAGGAGATTAAGAGGCAAAACTAAGTCTATATAAAGGGTGAACTTGAATGATAGGAGAAGCTGGCATGTTTAAGTGTGGATGTGCTACTGAGTAATGTAGCGAAGAAGAAAGAGGTGGAAATCTGAATCTAGAGCAGAGACTTATGAAGTGTTGAGGCCAGTAGTCAAAGAGAACATAAGGGATCTAATCAAGAAAGAGGTAGTTGCAGTATTGCAGATCAAATTCTATAATGTTTCTTATTAACATTTTTAGCAAGAAAATCTCTTAACAGAGTGGACTTAATAGTCTTATTGTGAATCCTTGTGAAAGGTTATATTCTAAAAGAGTGTTTAAATCCCTTTAATCGGGCCACTCCTAACAGGGTGAAGATTCTAACAGATCTGAGGAAAATCCCCTATCAGGGTCACATTTGACCATGTGCATTATAATCTTTAACAGGATTGGCTCTTAACCGAGCATACTTCAGAAGAGTATTTTTATTTGTGGGTGACAATTCCCACAGAGGTTTTTTCCAAATTGGATTTCCTCATTAAATACTAGTGTCATATGTGTTGAATGTTTATTGTGCATGTTATTTGTTGATTAGTTAAGATTCTGATTGAAAAAGTGAAGTTATTATTGATTTGGTCAATATTGAAGTTTGTCTTACCGAGTTGAATCAAAGTTTAAGTTTTTAAGGTTTAAAGAATCATAGTTTACTGATTCACCCCCCTCTCAGTAAACCAAGAGGAAACATAATAGGCCTTCCCCTTTGGCTCTCTTAATTCAGGGGCAAAGGGTGAATCATTTCTTCTTTTTCTTAAGGCATCTCTTTTCTTCCTTTATTTGGATGTTTCTAGATATCCTTCCTACACATACCTTATGTTGGTTTGGAAGCGCATTCCATAGAAACAATTTTTGGGGAGCTTATAGTTACCTTCCCTTTATCTTCTTTTTGGCATCCAATATCCCTCGGGGACTTGCATCTTTTTGGTGTAAATTTATTTATATCATGCATTTGTTATTTAACACAAGGATAGTTACATCCTAAGTTGCAAGCTTACGCTTTCTTGAAAGTTCATTTATATTATCTATACCTTGGGGCATAAATTGGATATTCATTCTTTTCTTTCTTTGCATACATTATTTCTTTGTCGTTTATCTACTTTATACCATGATGTCCTCCCATGTATGAAATTTTTGTTATGGGATCTTTCTCCTAACGACATTAGTATCCTACTTACAATATCCTCCTTAATTTGGAGCGTGTATTTTATATAATTGGGATGACCATTAAGATTAAACAGTGTAGCCTTATTTTCCCTCTCTCATATGGTTTTGCATTATTTCATGATATATTCTTGTTGGCATAAGATGCGTTGTTACATGCAAGATCTAAATTTTTTTTGCCTAACAAATGATTTTTTATGTCTCACCATAGCATATTTATCATTTCATAATCAGCCATTATTTCATTCTTTTCCTTCTTTCCTTTATGATTCACTTACTTTATATACGATGTCTTTTCTAGTATATATGTCTATTTTAAGAGTTTTTCTCTAGTTTACCACTTATTTTTTTTAGGATTGTGTATCTATCATGAGATATCTGTCATTCGAGATGTATTATATATGTTTAAACTTTCCTTCACACTTGCGGGGAAAGATTGCATTTATATTATTTCTCTATTTTGTCTAAGGGTTTACTTTCCTTTATATAGTGGCATTTTTTTATTATGTAACATGTTTTTCTTATAAAGAATTGTTTGTCTTGATTGGGATTCTCTCTTTTAAAAAAGGTGTGAATCCTTGATCATCACCTCTTCTTTATTTGCACAAACTCTAATCATTAAAAACACATTCCTACTTCATGATTCAAATTTTGTCATCCCTCATCAAGAATCCCTATTTCACCTAGTGATAGGGGGCTAAATGGGCACATTCTTGTTCTCTTCCCCCTCTTTGTCTTGAATATGTTATTTTTGTTCAAGAACTCCTCTTGAATAGAGATGTCTTGCAAACAAGATATCTTCCTTTCAAGGGTCTCTTCTCATAAGAAGCATATCCTTCTCGATTATCTATTTTCTTAGCCTATAAGAGTTAACACTCTTAGATGATTTTTTGGCATACATTGTTGTTTTATGGATATCTCCTTGTTTTTGGAAGTAGGTATCCTTGATTTTATTCCTTATAATGTCTGCTATGTAGTAATCATAATTAGGGGTGCATACATAGACCTCCCTTATACATTCTCTTGCACATTTTCCTTTTGTATTTTTACATACAACCAATCTCCATGGATACAATGGATCTATATCCATCCATGGGGTGCACATATATAAACCAATCTTCATTGTTATAAGTTATCCATATCCATCCATGAAGTGTACATATACAAAAAATCATCATGAATAAAGCAGATCTGTATCCATTCACAAGGTGCACATAGGCAAAGTCGCTAGTAGGCGCGATCATTTTGATAGAATTGACTAGCATGACATATAACCTGCTAGAAATTTCAATTCTATCTTTAGTGTGGTGCATAGTAAGGACATACAATCTTACTAGGCAAGGTAATTACACTTTTTTTCTCTCTCTTTCTCTCTTTCTCTTTTCTATCATGCTAGTAGGTTAAATTATGGAGTAGGTATTTGATGACATATTTTTCCATTAGTATACAAGGAAAAATAGTTTTGAACTGTCAGTAACACCAACGCTGAAAGACAGGTTTAGTGCAACCTGACAGACAACTATACAAGGGAACCCAACAAAAAAGTTTATAGTGTAACCCGATAGTGCAGGTTACTATGTAAACCGATGACATAGGTTACAAGTGCAACCTGAAAATGTTGAAGTGGAACCCGACAGAGTAAACCAACATAGTAACCCGACAGAGGAACGCGACAAAGTAGACAACAAAGAAACCCGACAGACAGTTCACAGAGGAACCCGATAGGTAGACTACAAAGCAACCCAAGCACCAGTCTACCGAGAGACAGTTATAATCCTGAGAAATGTGGATCTGACTTACACGAGACATAAAACACTTGTGTTTTATATTTATCTTTTTGATTTTCTTTAAATCCATTTCTTGAGGGACAAGCAATGTAATTTTAATTGTTTTAATCAGTCTAACTGATTGAACACATGCAAACTAGGAGATCAAGGTCAAGTTGTAAACCTTTGATCATAGAGTTATCATTGTTATGCATGAAACTCATTTAAGTAAAACTCATTGTATAAATAGATATGTAATCAATCAGAACAAATTGATTTGATGATTATTGTAGTCGCAGACACTTCTATGGATTAGAAATAGAGTTTTATGTAGAGGGACAACAAAAGCTGAAATAGGTTATCAAGAACTAGATTCAAGGCTACCAAGCATAATAGAGGTATTGATCAGTCACTATAGGTGATACATTCTATTGTGAACTTTAATGGATCTGTAATTAGCAATTCTAGATTGCATATAATTAGGTCAAGAAGTATTTTTTACTACATTCTAACAAGTGTAGAAAATAGAAGAAATCTTTTGAGAAGGTGGATTTAACAATCCTTTGTAAATCTCTTAACCGAGTGTGCACTAAACAGTGCTGCTAAATCTCTTAACAGTGTAGACCTTAACTAGTCTAAACATGTTACTCCTAAAAAGGTAAGATCATCAGAAGTGTTCAAATTTGTAAGCCTTAACTGACCCCTTCCATTCTACAGATAGTGAAGTTTTGTGGGTTTCATTACCACTGTGGTTTTTACCTTCTAACAGGGATTTTATGTGTTACCAAATATTGTGTCATGTGTCATTACATTTCATGAATTCTTACATGCAAATTAATTTTATGGATTGATATAACATGCATAAGATAAGAATAGCACATATGGTCTGTAATGCAAGGAATTGATTACTAAAGGATTAAGGTTAATTAACTAAAAGTTTTAAGGGTATTGAGTCACCCCTCCCCTCTCAGTACACACCATTCCATTATTTCCAACAATTGGTATCAGAACTAGATCTCTTATTTGAAAAGTTTAAATACTTAAGAGAAAAGATCATACAATGGAAAGGTATAAGCTAGACTAGAGTATTGAGAATCAAAAGTTAGAGATACAAATCTTCTATGAACAATACAAAGTAGCTAGAATCAAGATGAGATAGTTATTGGATGAAAGAAAGGTTATGGTATCTCGCTGTAATGAAACATACTATCATGAAGAAGAGATACCTGATTTATTTGAGTCATCAGGATCTACATCTTGCAAAACATCAGACGCATCTGAAGGAAGCATTACAAGTCTAAATGAAATCAATCAACATTCGGCTAGACAAGTGAAATCACTGTAAATCGGTCAAGAGACACAGATGGTAAGAATGATTAAGGTTATGAATAATGCTAGACAAGTTGAGCAAGAAAGAACATTATCTATTGATGATAGGACGAAGATCACTGAAAATCTACAAGAGAAAGAGTCAGAAATACAAAGACTTACTGAACATCATCATGAGATCACCAATCAGATTATTCTTATGAGTTAGGAGGAAAACCAAATGAACATAGAAATCAATGGAAAATTAGAAGCTATTGGTGAGATAAGAGAAGAAAATGAAAGACTGAAACATGAAGTAAGAATTCAACAACAACATAATGACATGATCAAGAGAGCTGAAGAAAGCACAAAAAGGATGGATGATTTTATGGATGGACAAAGAAGAGTCAACAACAATATCAGATTAGGGTATATGGAGAATGGAGAATCACCATACCAAGATGATCCAATAGATGTCTACAAAAATCCAAGGCCAAGGAGGCAGTCATGCAATCACTATGGAAAACCAGGCCACACATCAAATGTTTGCAGAAGCAAAACTAAAGGTATAATTCCTAAATCCACATCTTCGTTCATAAGAAATTTTTATAAATGTAACAAGAAAGGACATAAAGCATATGAATGTAAATCTGAGGTGAAACAACCAAAGAAGGAAACCTACATGGAAAAATATTGTCCTACTTGCAAAATGCATGGGCACACATCTCTTGAATGCAGGAAGAAGAAAAAGAAAGCATGGAAGCCTAAAGAACAAGAAAAATTTTATCAACCGAAAAGAGTCAGTAACTCATATTTTTGGGATTAAAACACATGGAAAAACTATACAACATGTGGTAGATATGGACACATAGCATAAAAATGCATGAGAAAAAGGATGTGAAAGTCTAGGAGCTAGACTAACCCCAGAATGACATGCTTACACTGTCATAAATTTGGTTGTCTAAGAAAGGACTACAAAGACTGAGTGACAGAGACAAGCACTTTTGCCAATGGAAATACCATTTAAGACATCAGGAAGATGAGAAATAAAATGTGGAGGAAAGCTACAAACACTGATGATGTTGGACCAAGCAATGCAAATGGTGACACCTTATCCAATGGATTTGGTGACATCACCACCCCCACCTAAGATGAACAAGTAAGTATGGAAATGCACTACACTAAGTTATACTTTACATCAGTTCCATTATACATAGTTAAAATACCAAACTAGTATGAATAAAGATGCACTATGGTATTACATGTTATGAATTTGTCAATCAAATCCCATCGGTCAATACATACCAAGAATTGTTGGTGTACATGTGAAAGCAAAGTTAAACAATGTAACCCGAGACTCGTCGGTAATCATGTAAAAGACATTGACATCTTCACCACTTACTGAGCACCATCGATAAACCTATGAAAGGTAAATTGAGTTGTCACTTACACCAATCCAGAAGTGTGTGTAATACTTGAGCGACTCCATCTTTGAACACTGAGAAGTGGGTAGAGAATTTATTGCACCACTTAGGGCATCATCTATAAATAGGGAGATAGAATAGCTCATTTTCTCATAAAGTAATTAAGAGCGAAGAGCAGAGCAGAGCAAAACTGAGTGACTAGATTGCAGAGAATTCCAAATAGATTTAGGGAATTCAAACAGATCTACAACAGCTACAGTAGGTTAAGTAAGTAACTAGAATCACCGAGCTCAGTGTTTGTTTTACGGGAAAAGCCCTAAATTCACGAAAACATGGCAATCACATCCTGTGTAACCAATATCAAGAATGCTAAGGATAAGAAGGTTAATCTGATCAATAACTCCACTTGTGAAGAACCTAAGTAAAAAATCTTTCCAGAGGTTGCCTCACAACCTGACGATGCTAGAGAATTTTTAGGAATGCCACCTAGGGCTTTACTGATTGAGGATGTCTGATCATACATAAATTGAAAGATGGCTGAGATAGGAGATCTTGAGGTTGAGAAAGCTTACAAGAAGCTTTTCACATATCAAAACATCAAGGATGAGCACAAACACATCAAGGTGAAAGGGCTCACAATTTCCCTAATGTTTCCAAAGGAGTTTAAAATTGATTGGATTCAAATAGTGTTGAGCAGAGTGCATGACCAAAAGATGTGGCTCGATGAGCCAAAACTCATCACTAGGGATGATACACGCAGTGATCAGTTATCCTATAACTAACAAGGAAAAGTCACTCAAACATCCTCCTCACCCTGAAATAGAAAAGAATACAGGTGCAAAATGGGATGGTAGAGGATTGAAGGTAAATTCCATCAAAGATCCCGAAATGAAATTTGGTGCATGTGTGTTGGGATACAAGATATTCCAATCAAGCAGGATGAACAACATTGCATGTGGAGCACTTGAAACTGCCCACAAGATTGTAAAGAAGGGTCTACAATTAGATCTATCTAATATTCTACTGAAGCAGTTAGATGAGAACTTGAGCACAATCAGGTCTGCAAAGTCCAATTCATGTAAGTTCGAATCACTTCTAATGTGATTTTTTTTCTACTTTCAAGACTTCTTTACATCTATCGGTAATGTCAACTGGGATACTACCTGACCAGTGACAATTCAAATTAATGAATTCATCAAAAGTCATTAGGTGACAAATTTACATCAGTTATGGATGAATACTTCACTGGATTCAAGGACATAATGCAGAAAAGAATGACGATACCAGAACAAGTGGTAGAAAAATATAAGACCGATATTTGTTTTATGGTGGACACCAATAACACCTTGATCAAACCAGCTGTATCAAGGATAGCATGGTTAGCACCACTTGACTATGAGATCAACATAGATCAATCCACCAATGTCATTGAAGCATTGTTAAATGAACCATTGGACAAATCACAACCAAGGTTTGGAACCTACGAGGAAGCCAAGGAAAGAATAAAAATAGGCTTAGTTGTGAAGAAAATTGATAGAAAGAAAGACAAAATGGTAAAGATACTTAAGAAGAAGTTTTCAGTAGATGATGAAGAGTCAAAACAAAAGGATGGCACCGAGGGATAGTCACTCATCAGTGAAGAAGGAAAATTGAGTGACTCCAAATCTACAAATTCTAATGCACCACCACCACCTGTAAAGAAACCAAGGACTACTACTGCATCTAGGACTAGAATTCAAACAACTAAAGATGTAAGTTCTTCACTAGTCAAGAAAGGACAAGTGAGGAATTACAAGAGAAAGACTCAAACTGGGAAACAGGCACCAACAAAAATAAGAAAATTCATCAGAAGCAAGGAAGATATAAAAGACACTAAAAAAGATGAACAACCTATAAAGAACCAATTTCCTACTACAATTGATGAGGTATGTGCATCAATGATCAAGGCAGGTTCAAACTAACCCTAAGATTAGAAAATGGCTAACTCTAAATCCCGAGGATCAAAACAAGATAGAGGAAGCAATCAGCACAACAATGTGTATATTTAAATATATACCATTAGTTTTAAGGTAAAATGCCACAAGAACTTCTTGAAATACTATCAGCAAGGTGGAAATTTGTATTGAATTCTGAAAAATGGATAAGGGAAAGAACCCTAGTTTCTGTTATGCCACCCGAGTCCACAATGGAAGAAATTGACGAAATGATGAAGTTACATTCAAAAAGGTTCTCAGAAAAATTGAGAGCTTACAAAGTCCTACAGGGAAACTTTATTGAGCTTGACAAAGAAAGTGAGGATACATGGAGAAAAGTACTTGATATACCTGATAAGGACACAAGTCCTGAGAGAGCATTAGAACTTACTGACAAGCCTCACAATGAAGAAAAAGAGGCTATACCAAGCCCAGAGCACAATCTGATAAATGATGATGAGGATGTCACTCAAATTGAATTAAATATAGAAGAAAGCAAGGCAATGGATGACATTCCTCATATTCTACAATCATTAGGGGATACTACAGATGATACAATCACAAATACAAATATCATAGATATCACCGGAGATGGTCGTGCAAATGAGGTAAAGGCAGATGAAGATGTTAGTGTTACCTCCGAGAAGCCCAAGGAAAAATATACAATGGATGTTGCACAAGTGAATATACCGATCCAAATATCATTATTGATACAGGCTATAAATATCATCTTATAAAAGGAGAAGTCACCCGAGCCTGATGCAAGCATACCCAAGGATAAGGGTGAAGAGGAACCGAAAAACACAAATGAAGAACAGAAAGAAACAAATGAAGAACATAAAGAAATAGATGGAGAATAGAAATAAAATAAAGGTGAAGAAGAGAAGTAAGGTGATGCCACTCCTAAGGATACCAAAGGAGAAGTTGTAGATAAAGAAAAGGTTGATGTGGTGATGTCCACACTAAATCGACAGGCAGACACCGAGCAGCAGCAAAAAGGCACAACACCCCCAAAGCCTTCATCAAGCCATCAGACAAAGAAAAATAACTTGCTATGGCACTACATATAGGTGCCTCCACCACACTTTCTAAGAAGAAGAAGAAGAAATAATTGAAATACCAGACTGTGATTCAAGGACATTGGATCCAAAGTCACTTACAAAGTATGACGAACTTTGTAAAATAAAATCTATCCAAGATAAGCTTAAGAAGGAGACAAAGGATACGCAGGTACTTGAAACAACCAAGGAAATACTATAGTAAATTGTGCCTGATACATACATTGATCAAAATTCTTCTATCATTGATCAATTAACCGTTCTTACCAAAGCCATTACATCACAAAATGTGGATGCAAAGAAGGCCATAGAAGAATGTGCAAAACAAAAGTACCAATACAAATTGACTGAGAAAATTGGCCAAGAAGTGGCCGAGAACAAGGTAAAGCTATCTGAACTAGTAAATTGATTGGAACCAATCATTTTAGAAGCTATAAACTTAATTCAAAAGTTAAGCACATTAGAGAAATTCACTAAGGAAAATAGTGAAAAGATTGAAAAGATAGATGCAGATCTTACTGCTAGTGCACAAGGTCTCTCAACCACTGACAATGCAATCGAGTTGCATTATGAAAAAGTAATGGAAGCAAAGAAGTTGAGACTTAAAATTCAAGAAGTAGAATCAAAGTTTGGAGATGAGGTAATAGAGCTACAAGCTCTACTGCTACCCAATCTCACACTACTGCAACAACATATGACCATGGCAAGGCAATTGATTGTCACCTCGGAGATGTCTGTCACTGACAACATATATGATATGCACACAAGGAATTATGTTGGAGCACATGGCTCTGGAACACCTTCAGGAGAAATGGAAGAAAATGGTGGAAGACATGAACAACTCCTATTTCCACATTTTTGAAAAGTTGTAAGTATTTACACCTTTGTCCTTATTATAAAAAAGGGGGAAAATAATATGATAAAGGGGGAAGTAATATGTGTCAAAGGGGGAAGATAAGGTGAAAAATGGAAATAGTATAAATACAAAGTGTATATATATACTATACCAGAACATACACATAGGGGGAGTCATAATGACAAGGTGAACACATGGTGTACATACTAAACATTTTAGTTTTTGCACATATCATTTTTTGATACTAATGTCAAAGGGGGAGATTGATGACATATTTTTCCATTAGTATACAAGGGAAAATAGTTTTGAACCATCGGTAACACCAACACCGAAAGATAGGTTTAGTGCAACCTGACATATAACTATACAAGGGAACCCAACAAAAAAGTTTATAGTGTGGCCTGATAGTGCAGGTTACTATGTAAACCGATGACACAGGTTACAAGTGCAACCCAAAAATGTTGAAGTGGAACTCGACAGAGTAAACCAATAGAGTAACCCGACATAGGAACCCGACAGAGTAGAAAATAGAGAAACTTGACAAATAGTTCATAGAGGAACCCGACAGGAAGACTACAGAGAAACCCAAGCACCAATCTACTGAGAGACAGTTATAATCCCAAGAAATGTGCATCTAACTTACACATGAGATAAGATACTTGTGTTTTATATTTAGCTTTTTGATTTTCTTTAAATCCATTTTGTGAGGGACAAGCAATGTAAATGTAATTGTTTTAATCAGTCTAATAGATTGAAAACATGCAAACTAGGAGATCAAGGTCAAGTTGTAAACCTTTGATCATAAAGTTATCATTGTTATGCGTGAAACTCATTTAGGTAAAACTCATTGTATAAATAGATATGTAATCAATTAGAACAAATTGATTTGATGATGATTGTAGCTGCAGACACTTCTATGGATTACAAATATATTTTTATGCAGAGGGAAAACAAAAGATGAAATAGGTTATCAAGAACCATATTTAAGGCTTCCGAGAAGAACAAAGGTATTGATCAGTCACTATAGGTGATACATTATATTGTGAACTTTAATGGATCTGTAATCAACAATTCTAGATTGCATATACTCAGGTCAACAAGTATTTTTTACTACATTCTAACAAGTGTAGCAAATAGAATAAATCCTTTGAGAAGGTGGATCTAACAATCCTTTGTAAATCTCTTAATTGAATGCACACTAAATAGTGTTGTAAAAGCTCTTAACAGAGTAGACCTTAACTAGTCTAAACATGTTACTCCTAATAGGGTAAGATCATAAGAAGTGATCAAACTTGTAAGCCTTAACCAGCCCCTTCTATTCTGTAGATAGTGAATTTTTGTAGGTTTCATCCCCACCGCAGTTTTTACCTTTTAACAGGGGTTTTATGCGTTACCAAATCTTGTGTCATGTGTCATTACATTTCATGAGTGTTTCTATGAATGTTTACATGCAAATTAAGTTTATGGATTGATATAACATGCATAAGAGAAGAATAGCACATATGGTCGGTAATGCAAGGAATTGATTACTAAAGGATTAAGGTTAATTGAGTAAAATTTTTAAGGGTACTGATTCACCCATCCCCTCTCAGTACACACCATTCTATTATTTCTAACAGGTATCATCATTGACGGTGCTCTTTTTCCTTCTATGTGATCACTTATGCTCTTGGAATAGCTTTCCAGACATGATATTAGTGGATGAGACATTTCTAGCCCATGTCTCTTTAACTAGTTGATTTGGAGTTTTGTACTAACCCCTTTGTTGTTTTTGGTGTCTTTTGTCTTTTCTTTTTATTTTTCTTTTCTTTTTGTGTCCCTGTGCATGGATGTGGAGTTAGGATCCTTATTTTGGGGGCTTATGTCCTTAGACTTAGGGATGTCTTATCTCTTTGCAATTTTACGCAATGATCTTCTATTTTTGTCTTCCTCTACCTTGAGCATGAGTATTTCTCATACTCCCGCTAAAGTGGGGGCTAACTATATAGTTCTAAAAAGTAAGCACTTGATTTTGTGTTTATTTTGGGACTCTTTTATCCCTATTTAGTGTGCTTCTTATGATAGGACCTCATGTTGCACTTAATTGCATATATAATTTAAATCAAGCTCCTATCATCTGCATTAATCTTTCTCAAAACTCTATGTTGGCTCTAATCTCTATGAACATTTTCCCATTTACCCCCCCTTCACATAATTCATTTCCCTCTTGGGCCCCATTTCAAGATTTGGATGCATTTATGATCAATTCTCTCGCTTATCTTTCTGATTCTCCCTGAACCACTTAACACCCCTTTGATCCCACAACTTTGCCTCAAAATTAACACCCTCTAGTTATAGGTCAAACCTAGTTTGGCCTATACCTTGTATAGGTTGAACCACTTTAGACATATCTCATAGGAGTTTAAATTTGGTGAGCTTCAGGCCCAATGCATGGTGTTTTCATTTTCCTGTCAAGTGAGGTTAGCCTTTGTGAATTTGAACCCCAAAATCACTATAAAAGGAGACTTGTTCCCTTAATTTTGTGATCCACATACATATTTTATCTGAATCTACTATCTATATACATCTAGTAAATTTACATCTCTCATTCAAGCAAGCTATTTGTGCATTCAAGGAGTTCAAGCAAGTAAGCATTCATTGAAGGTATTCATCGTCCATTAAACTATCACATATTTCCTTCTATAGATCTATCTTATTTCTTCATAGGAGACAAAGGAGTTGGCCATCAAGGGAGGAGATCTTGTTAATCTCTAAGTTCTATTGATGATTAGTGACCAACACTTAGTCATTCACTTAGGCAGTTTTAGTTGTCTATCACTGTGGCCGAGCTAAAACCATGCAAGGCCGAGCAACATTGCTGAGTGATGACATTAATTTTGCCATTAGTACACTTAGTGAAAAACATTGATAGAGATCACCGGCTGAATACAGAGATCATCGGTTGACTACAAACATTACTGTGAACAATGAGCATACCTGACAGAACACAAAGGTCATGAGAAAATGCTATGTATGGAATTGACCGACGAACACTGACAAGTCTTGCACCGATGAAGTGAACAGGACATCACCGACGGGTCAATAACATAACATTGAGAACAACACCGATGACACAATTTTGAGAACAAAACCGACGAAATAGAAAAGGTATACCCGATGACCATTTCAAGAAAGGAACACCGACGACCAAGAAAATTGACAATCAGAACCGACAGTCAAATAGAGAACCTGTAAATAGTGGATCTAAATTTTACACGTCAGATAAAGCAATGTAATTCTATTTATAGAGTTTTAATTTGTTTTAAATCATAACTTGAGGGTCAAGCAAGCTTTATGTAAATTTTTTAAAGCATCCTAATAGATCTAAAACATATCTAACTAAAGATCAAGGTCAAGTTGTAAACCTTGGATCTAGAGTTAA
>MU228288.1:982045-992583 GCA_018584345.1 Thuja plicata | reverse complement strand
AATAAAATTAAATAAATAGTCAAATATAACAAATATAGTTAATCTATAAGAATTAACTATATTGTTATAGGCAATATTAATTAAATTAATATAGAAATGAAAAAGGACAATTTAGGGTGTCTACAGTTAGTTATGCATTTAATTGTTTTATCTTATGTGTGATCTGTTGTAATCTTTAATTGTAATACCTTGGAGGTATGGGTATTAGATCTTGAGCATTGATCTAGATCTCGCTATCAGACTTGAATAGATATATAAGATTGCTTCTAAACCCTATTTTAAGTGTGTGTGTGTGTGTGTGTGTATGTGGAGAGAAGTGGTGACTTCATTTTAAAGTGAAATGCGCAGAGGGTTATTTTGTTAAGAAACAGAGATCAAGCAGAGTGACAGCACAGTGAATAGCAGAGTAAAGTTATATCAGATTGTGAGATCATAGAAGGTATTGGAAAGAGGAGATCTATCATCAGCATCTGAGTGCATAACAAAGGATCATTACTTGAAACATTCTAATCATTGTATCAGGTGAAAATCTCTTAACAGAGTGGTTCTAGCAGACCTTTCTAAATCTCCTAACAGAGTGCTTACTTTATTGTAATTTGAAATCCTTTAACATGGTAGATTGTAATGATCTTTAGCTCTTAACCGGGCAGACCTTTAACAAGGTAGATTGCATCTTGTAATCAACTTTTGTAGCCCTAACAGGCACACTTTATTATTGTAGTAGTGGAGAATTTTGTGGGTGTCATCCCCACCCCAGTTTTACCTATTTGGGTTTCTGGGTTACCAAGTTCTTGTGTTATGAGTTTTTTATTTCATTGTGTGGATGTTATTTGATATTACATTAGATTCATATATGTATGAATGTGGATCAGTTTGTTTTAAGTATTTAAATTTGAAGATCTGATTCATCCCCCCCTCTCAATATCTCACTTTCCCATTATTGTATTTCCAACAGATCTACATTAATTCAATTCTTCTTATTCTTCTTCAATCCAATATTGAGGCAAATTATGAGCATCTATTATGTGAGATTTTTTCTTACATGATTTCCTTTTGGTTTTTGGGTTGAGTCAAGGCTATTACATTAACATATTTGATCTCATGCTAAGTACGATTACATCTATATGATATGATACATTTCCATTGGTAGATTCAATCTCTTTTACATAATAACATTTCCTTTATTTCAATTCAAGGTTAATTCCTAAATTGGGGCTTGACCAAGAAAAAACCCTCCCCACAATAATTTCTCCTTCTCTTTTGTGTGCAGGTGCAAGTTCAGAATGAAAATTTAGTTGAAGATATGAGAAGCCATTTGAGAGAAATTTTTAGATCCAATTTTTTTTCTGGATTCTGTCATTATCATGTATAGGTTGAACCTTCAACATATACCCTGACATTCCAAGTGTAGAATCCAGTTATAGATCTGCAAGGACTATCAGAAGAGCTACCCAGATCCACTTTTTGTTTATGATTTTGAGCAGATTGGGTATAGGTTGAAATTTTGACCTATACCTGGGTACAGGTTTAACCACTTTCAACCTGTTCCTGAGATAGAATAGAAAGTTGCAAGTTACAGAGTTGTAGATCAGAGACTGTTGGATTCAAGTATAGAGATATTTCATGACTCTGTTAGATAGAATATCTACATTTGACCACCTTATTCCACTTCCATTTCTAGGCACATACATTCTTATTCTTGCATCTTGCATCTATTGGTATACATCATATTGGATCTAGTTTTGTACCTTGTTGTTATATCTTCTTTCAATCATAAACATGGGATCTATTTTCATTATCTTCTATACATCAAAAATAATACCCCAAATTTGCCCCCTATCTAGATCTTGCATTCCTTTGGGTGATACAAATCAAATTTGGCTTGAGGACCATATTTGGGGGCATTCAATGTATATGTGATTTGGTGGTGTACCATTGATCACTATTTCACCTTATATAGGCACCATGGGTTATTTTTTCAGCACTATGGTCCCATCCTCTCAAGCTTATTTCATAAGCCTCTCATCTTATCAAACCTAACAAAATGTGAAATATTGATGAATTTTATTAGAATCACTATTTCACAAAAAAATGTTTATTATCACAAAAGATAACTCGTGAAATAGCGATGAAGAAAGAAAAACTATGTTATTATCGTCATTTTACAAGGAACTATGTTTAAGTAGAATGAAGGGTGTGTGAAGTAGCAATAAGAATATAAAACTATAGATATCATTGTTTCACAAAACCCTTATCCTAAAGTAATAAGAAACCTACAAAATGGAGATACATATCACTAGATCCTAAGATTGAAACAGTCAGTAAGAAGGAAATATGTGATTTAGCAATAAAGGCAAGGTCATATGTCGCTAACTTGCATAAGGCATAAAACTAAAGATAAAGAGTTTTGTGACATAAAAACAGGTTCTATCGTCATTTTGCAATAGTGAAATCAGGTAGTTGATCTGTTACTGTGATACTATGAAATTAATTCGATCTCAGGTCATAATTTTAAAAGGTTGGTGGTATGAATTACACACATAAATTAAATGAGAGAGGACTTGCAAAAGGTGGCATTAAATAGTGAATGTTTGTTCCAATTCTTCATTTAGAGTTAAAGGATGGTATGGTGTGTGCTCTGCGACAAGGAAGAACAGTTTGAATTCCTCATTGAAGATAAAAAAAAGTATGTACTCTAGCACTCTTTGAGCTAAGTTTAGTTGAGTATTTTAGAATTTCAAAATGCCTAAGAAGAAAGAGGTAGTGGAGAGTTCTGAGAAGAAGCCTAGGATGTCTGACCCTACAAAGAGACTCGTGCAAAAATCCATGTTAGATGCCTTGCCTGGTTTGGAAGATATTGGAGGGGGAAATGTGCTTAGTGATGGGTTAGAAGGGTATAGGGATGCCAATATTCCTATCATAGGCAGCGACCTATTATGGTATTTTTCTACAAATAAAGACAAGAAGGTCCCTGTGTCAAACCCTTGGACTTTAGACTAAGCAAAGCTAGTTTTTCCTGATGCTTTTGTGGATGTCAAGTTGATTCAAGTGTTAGCAGATAAATACCACCCTAAGACTCAGACCATTAGGATGACTAATGGAAACCCCATTGTGGTAGTCACTCGGTCTACAATTATTGATTTCTTCATGTTGAACAAACAAACCTTGACTAAAATTGACAAGGAACAATTCCAAATTGATTATGAGAGGTTGAAGAAAATATTCAAAAGGATGAGGTGGCCTATTATAGGAAATGAGGTAATAACAATAAAACTATGCCAATCACAGGAAGTAAACCTTTTCCTGTGGAGAATTTCCCTCTATTTTTTCAGAGGACATATTTTTCCATATGTTAGATATTGGGGGAAGATTCCAAATATATAATGTCAATATCCTTGGTGTTGATGGACATGCAAATTCAAAACCCTAAGGTGAATTTAGAGTTTGATTTTGCTTCTGAAATAGAAAGGTTAATTCACACTCAATTGGTAGCATGACAACAGAAGAAGGAATGTAGCTTCTGCCATTATTCTTTGTTATGGTATTTGATTCTTTACCAGATTAGAACAAGTTTTAGTCAAAGCCTAAAAATGGGGATGAAAAATAACCAAGGAAATATGTTGTCGATACAGAGGTGGTGTTATTTGTGGGGCATGAATTGCAAGGATTGTAGTTACAAGATTTTCTATGATTTCTTTGTTTTTGTATTTTTCAAGACTTTAAATCATCCAATTTAAAGAATATCACTAGTTATAAGAAAGGTATTGAGGCCACTTGCCATTTATCTATAGAAGGGTCGTACTCATAAATGTTTTGACTCATTCTACGTAGGGAAACATACTATTATGAGGGTATATGGGTGTCTTCAGGCTCACCATCTATTGCCTTTATTTGTACTAGATAGACTTGTATTTTTGGAATTTATGTGGAAAATGTTATGGTTGGAGAGAGAACTTATAGATAAAAGTTATAAGGATATCTTAAGGATAAATACCATTTGAAGTATAGAGAGGAAATAATACGTGACTTGGAAAACCGCATTTATTATTTCATAAAGAAATGTCTCACATCAAGTACTAATACAAGATGATTTGATTAGAGATTATATATCATTCGATGAGATTATGAAAAGGAATAAGAAATGGAAAATCCTAACTAAAATAGAGAAGGCTAGCAAGAATAAGGGCCTCCCTAGGTATTTTGATGAGGAGCTAATGGGTTGAAACAATTTGAATTGTGCTTAAATAATTATGAAAAGCTTTATGGGAAATCAACTAGTAATAAACCAAAAAAGGCACAGATGCCTCCAAGGAAACCCTGTGCAATTATTATTTGAGATATAGTAGATATAGAGTCTTCACCGAACTCTCCCCCACCAAAGAAGTAGAAAGAGATGAGCTAGTACCATTGGTACCTTATGAAGAAAAAGAGGAAGAAGGGGACACAGATGAAGCTATAAGTGCTCCTAGAACCTTAAAGGATGACAAAGGAGTGGACAAACCAAAAATTATGCCACTAACGTATCAAGAAGATGTACACATATTTAAAGCCCAGATTCAGGAAGATGCATAGGCTATAGACCATTTGGATGAGTGTGTGTGTGTGTGTGTGTGTGTGTGTGTGTGTGTGTGAGAGAGAGAGAGAGAGAGAGAGAGAGAGAGAGAGAGAGAGAGAGAGAGAGAGACCATAGCTCTAAGGTTTATAGAGGATGATAATGTTATCAACACTATTGAGAAGGATTTTTGGATGCAAATGAAAATGAAGGAGTTTCAAGAAAGAAAATAGATGAACCTAATGGGTGTAGATGAATCCAAACATGATGAGGTCATAAAATTTTTTTTAAAGAAATAAAATTTGATGAGATAAATACTACCCCTATAGAAGCAAAAGACATGGTGATGAAGAGTGATTTATTAATTTTCCTGACATTGAAGCAATTTTTTTTGTTGGATCAAGTTCGGGACCAAGATGACCCTACATTAGTAGCAGAATTTGATTCTAAAGAATTCAATGGTATAGTGTATAACACTAAAACTAAGGTGCTTGCCGCATGGGTGAAATTTAAAAGTACTAGAAAACCAAAATTGTTAGATGTGGTTAAGGAGACAAAGGGTATTGTGTATGTTCTTTTCCTACGTGTGTAGTCAGACTCAAACAAGGTAAACTTTAATTAAAATATGCATTCAACTACTAACTACAACAAAGAAAACCACATAGCCTATGATAGAGCCAAAAAAGTGCACCCAAGGCTTGTTTGATTCAATCTTTTGGGAGAATGTGGGTATTCTCTCCAAACACAATATGAGATCCCCAAATGCAAGCTCAAATGATGGATGATGAACTACAATGCACTAATGGATATCAAATGGCTTGCAAACAAGTATGAATAAGTAGCAACAAGCAATGATCAAATAAAAATAGAACTAATAAACTACGATAAAAATGATAAGAAAACTATGCTAAACATGGATTCAATATTATACTAAAATGGTATGATATTCAAGATTTGAAAAGAAAACTAACATGTAAATTCTATGATGTTATAAATATAGAATGAAACTAACATGATAACTCTAACATGCAGAGGATGGATGAAATTATTGAAGAAAGGCTCCTAGTTATAGATTTGTGTGAGGACTTGAGGGCTTGAATGAGGTGCCACCTATGTGTCATCCACATAGGATCCACATATGAGACACATGGGCTAAAGGAAAGGTCATGCAAAAGATATGAGTTGCTCATACATGTGTGGGCAACTTGGAGAGTGATGGATCATTTAAGAGATGAGACAAAAGGGAAGAGTGGGAGAGGCTTAAGGTTGCTCATACATGTGTGAGAAAATCCCAAAGAGGGAAGAGGGGAAAACCATGTAAGAGTGTAGGTGTCCATTTATGGAAGGTGGTTGGTTTCCTTGGAAAGAGTTTCTCACACATGTGTGAGCAACTCATTAGGCTTAATGAGGTTAGGAATCACATGTATTAGAAACTTAACCAAGGATTAGCCAAAAGAGATAGGTTTAGTGGGTGAGGTGATGGGTGTAGGCTAGGTTTTAGGTTTGTTTTAGGATTTAATTAAATTATATTTAATTAAATCAAGGTTTAGAAGAAGAGAGAATAAATGGAGGGTTTAAATAAATAGAAATTTATTTAAAAATGGGATTTTGTTGGGGATTTGTATTAAATCAAATTTAATACATTAGAGGAGTTTTATTTAAAAAATTTAAATACCTTAGGTAGTGAACCAAATTTAATTAAATAGTGTTAAGAGGAAAATTAATTAAATTAAATTAAATTAATATAGAGTGTTAAGGACATTTTTAGATGTCTACATTTTGCCCATTTTTGATGCAGTGTTAGAGATAGTATCACGTCAAAGAAAATAAAATGAGATACCCCAAAGAGAAATAGAAATTCTAGGAGGCGTGTCAAAGCGACAATGGTGAGAGATCATGCACCCTCGAGAAAATAATGCAAAAAACATTTTTTGTTGAATTTTCATGAAAAATTGAAGGAGGGGAAAAGAATGAAGAAAAGGAGGAAGGGGGGAATTTTGCATGACCATCAGGGTGGTGGGAGAAAATGGGGATCAAGATGAAAAATGGGCTCATAGGAGGGCTATAAGTAGGGTCAGAGGGCCCTACGAGAGGTCACTTTCAACACTCCTAGTACAAAACTATAGATAACCTAGAATGAAGATTGATGCAGAGTGAGAGAAGGGACAACTAGGAGAGCATGTATGTTTATATCAGAGGCCGATAGACTAGGACCCACTGATGAGTACCAAAAAATTTCCTTTTTCCTTACATTTATTTATTTTGTAGGTGCAATTAGTAGGGCCTATATGACCATTTAGGAGGGGGAGAACATGTTGGGGTAGAGACATTGATTGATCAATCAATGTCTATGCAAATATTAATCTATCAATCAATGCCTTCACAGATGAAAGTGTGCAAGAGAGGACGCCATTCTCTAGGTTAGCATCCTTGTAAATGACAAACATGAGGGGGTTAAGAAGACACATATATGTGTCTTCACAAATCAGTGCATATGTTGATCGACATTTATGTCAAGAATTGACATCTGTGCCAAGGGAGACATTGGGTTAGGTTAGTATTAAAAACACATGTAAGGGGGGTCATGGTAGACTCAAGACAGACTAGGGATAATGATGCCCCAATTGGGATCATGTTTGGGAAGAGAGAGGAAGGTTTAAGTATTACTAACACAAATTCAAATGTATGCAGGTATAGTTGTCGCCTCTCAGATCGAGAGAGCATTATACCATGACCATGGAGGTGCAGGAGAGACTAATAGTAGAGGAGTTAGGGGTAGTTACCCTCTATAGACTGGACCATGTGCACAATTGGCCTCAACTACACCCATAGATATTGATGATTGCTGGGGAGGATGATTCATATGATTTTGAGGTACCATCCTTCGCATTTTATGACACAATTTGGTCTTGTACAGAATGCAATCTCAGATGGCTTTCCTCACCTTTATTTTACACAAGAGGTCAAAGCTTGGGGGTGCAAAGAATATCTATTGGATTCTCAGTCTAGCTGGAGGAGAATGCCTCCCATCCCATGGCAGAGAGGATGGGATATACTAGATGTAGAGGTGACTCCTGCATATGCAACATGGTCGACAACACATCGACCTATGAGGCTTATATTTTTTCCAATGCAGATTGCGTTGGATGAGAAACCAGGGCCAGATGAGGTGATGGATGAGGGTGATGATGGAAGAGATGGGGGAAATAGATGGGATGGAGGAGCAAGAGGAGCTAGGATGCCCCAGTAGAGAGCAATGAGAGTCAGGGCTAGGCAGGAAGTGCCACAAGGACAGGTGGTTGGAGCACAAGTATAGGCTCCATAGGGATAGGGGGACTAGCCCCATCATAGCTTTAGGGATAGGAACCACCATAGGAACACCTATAGTCACAACCAAAACCATAGTCACCAGCACCGATAGTGCAACATGCTACATATGATGCTCTCCAAATGTGATATGATGTGTTGAATAGAGACATTGATCAGACCAAGAACAAGAAGCAATCATGGAGTAGTAAAGAGACATAAACCAAGAATGGAGTGACAATATCTAGGACTGGATAGCCCAATTAGAGACTGAGGTCTAGGCTGAGTGGATTTTGGAAGATACACTGGATATTTCCCTAAAAATAACACAGGAATTAGGAGTCAGGGATGCAGAGTCATTAGAAACATAAGAGATCAGGGGCCTAAGGTCAAAGGTGCCCCATTTATAGGGTTACTAGATATAGAGTGGGCACAGAGTGCTAGTTTTGAGACATCCCTAGTCGAGCTCTAGCAGAGGGTAGCTACAAGATAGAAGGACATTCAGGTGGGGTTGGGTACCGATTATGAATTCCTACAGAAGATATAAACATTAACTATAGAGAGAGATGAGGCACGATGACAGGCAGAGGTGTACAAGTCTGAGTGGGAGTTGGTGAGGTAGGAATCCTCAGCAGGAGGGGTGGGATAGATGGTGAGTGATGTCTTCAAACCTCACAAAGAGGCAGCCAGGGTAGGAAGAAAGACCACCTACTATATGAGCCTATATCATCAGGAAATTCTCAAGGACCAGCATGTCCCACCTTATTCAGAGAGGACCTATAGACTATAGGAGGGGCTTCCTTGGGTTCATTGGATATGACACGTCAACCACCACATGGAGGAGGGGTATCCTAGCCAGCCTCATGCATTCTTACAGCCATTTTGATACACATTTTTGGACTCTATGATGAGATGAGAAGTATAGAAGTACTTAGGTGCATTCATGATGTATATTTTTTGATGTGCTTTTTGGATGGAAAGTTTCATGATATTATTTGATGGGACACTTTATAGATAGTTTATGGGCATTATGATGGATATTTGTGGACTTTTTTGTTTTATGATCTATATAATGATGCGATGGGTTCTATGAGATGTTTATGATGGTTTATGGATGTATTTATGTGTATGTATGATTTCTATAATGAATATGTTTGTGGGGATGATGTTTGTGATGCAGGATGTGTGTGTGATGTGATGCATACTACATTATATGATTATGTTGATGGTCTTAATGTGTATGTGTATAATTGTAAAATGGAAGCACTTCCATTTTGGACTAGTTTAGCCTTCCAAGTAAGTGGTTTGGGGTCATTTCAAGTTCCTTGAATGGGTCTTTGACTTGGATCTATATTTATCCCCTATTCTTCCCCATTTCCCATTTTTTTCCAACCTGTTTATGGCATCCTAAACTGCAAAACTGAGATTTTTGACCTCAGGGTCAAAATTGACCTTTCTGAGTCAAGGTCGACCTCAACCTTGACCTAGGTCAATTTTTACCTCAACCTTGATCTAGGTCAAGGTCAACCTTGATCTAGGTCAAGGTCAACCTTGACCTTGACCTAGGTCAGAATCAACCTTTTTCTGGCCCAGGGTCCAGATTTCAAGTTTCCAGATGTCGCGTTTTGGAAAAGTTCATTTTCCACTTTTGGGTCAGCTGTTTTGGGTTTTGAAATTATGACTCTTAAATTACATTTAATATAGTTCCTCTTCTAGGGATATAGGTCTAATGAGAATTTAATTCTCCTATGTAGGCCTCTCTAGAAGATTGTGCCCTAGATTGGTATATAAGGAAGCCTTCTCCTCTCATTTTCTAAAAAAAGACTTGAAGAAGTGAAATCTAAAGGTGAAAGACAACTCTATGCATGATCTATTGAAGCAAGCATCTACTCTCAAGCATTCAAGAATTCAAGCATCCAATTCATCAAGGAGATCCATTGGTAGCCATTGCAGGATTCAAGCTCTATGGAGCCCTCTTGTTGAAGATTTCTCCATCCACATTCATGCAAAATTCTTCCTATTCCAAGATCCATTAAAGATTGGTTTTGAAGATCTACAAGCAATTGATTTGAGACATCCTACATCCTACATTCTAAATTCCACATCCATTTTGTGCATACATACTTGTGGATCCACAGATTTGAATCTGCCATGAGGGTTTCTATATAAGCAAGGTGAATTTGTTTATTTACTTTGTTTATTTATGCAATTTCAATTCAATTATAAGGTTAATTCCAAAAGAGGGGTTTGACTAAGGCAAACCCCTCCCCCCAAAAAACAAACCATTTTTCTTCGAGGGATAGGTTCAGAACAACGAGTTGGAGTGCAGATTCGGATACCCTTTTCAACAAACTATCAGGATCTGGAAATAGATTTTCTATCAGAGATTTTAGAGGTCGATTCCGCCCTAGGTCGGAATAAAAAATTATGGGTCAATGGTGACATTGACTTGAGAGTCAAAATGGGAACTGAGCTAGATCGAAAAAAGATTTATGGGTTTTGTCTATCTTTGCATATCTGTGTAGACACCTAAAAATGGACAGGCTTGCGACCTTACATTAAAAACACTAATTTTCATCTATTAATTAATGGTTTTTAATCATTAATTAATCATCTATTTTCCTCTAAATTCATTCCCCAAATCATCTAATCAAATTCCCAAAATTAATTAAATAATTAA
>MU228288.1:949507-972512 GCA_018584345.1 Thuja plicata | reverse complement strand
AGGTACATGAAGGAATTTGTGGAACCCACGGAGGTGGCAACAACTTAGCTAAGAAGATCATCCGCATGGGATACTATTGGCCCACAATAGAGACAGATGCACACAAACATGTACAAAGGTGTAGACAGTATCAGATTCATGGAGACCTCATCCATGCACCAGCCCAAGAACTAAATCCTATCACATCACCATTTCCATTTTCCATGTGGGGATTTGACCTAGTGGGCAAAATTACACCTTCTTCAGCAAATGGACACAAATACATCATACCAGCAATAGAGTACTTCACCAACTGGGTGGAAGCAATTCCTCTCACTTACATAACTGGAAAGCAAATAGAAATGTTCATACTTAACCACATTATATGTCGGTACGAGATCCCTCAAACTATCCTGATAGATCATAATACACCTTTCCAAAACAAGGATGTTGAAGACCTATGCCAAAAATTCCATATCAAGCAAGGGTTCCCCTCATTTTATTATCCTCAAGGGAATGGCCAAGCTGAAGCTACAAACAAGACAATCTTGAAGAAAATAGTGAACGAATCAGGGCGAGTCTGGCATTTATAGCCTAGTCCCACATTATGGGCATACAGAACTAGTGTGAGAACACCTACAGGAGCCACTCCTTTCTCCCTAGTCTATGGCTCAAAGGAGGTATTACCCCTCAAAGTGGAAATCCCATCCCAAAGGATATCTTTGAAGAACCTGATTATAGATGAGGACTACAAAGTAGCAAGGCTCAGTGAACTGGAGTTACTAGATGAAAGAAGAAAACATGCCTTTGACCACTTACAAGGCTATCAGAATCGCCTTAGAAGGAACTATCACAAAAAGGTGAAGCCACGAACATTTGAAGTAGGAGACCTTGTCCTCATGGAAAATCAAAAGAACCAAGCTGAGCGAGTCAAACCTGGAAAGTTTGAGCCTAACTGGCTAGGACCATTTGTCATTGTCAGCTCCACCCATAGTGGGGCATTCATATTGGCGACACCAAAAGGAGATCAGCTCCTAGGATACATCAAAAGCATGCACCTGAAGAGGTTTTACCCTTGAGGTCTCTATAGTTAAGGCACCTATCTACATATCCAGAAAATACCAAAAAAATTGGAAAACACAAAATGTTACCTTGGTGAAAACCTGGCAAATAGGTGCTATTGAGTAGGTACCTTGGTGAAAACTTGGCAAACAGGCACCAAGTGATTCAAATCCAGCTTCACAATCAATGAACTCCCAAATCAAGAGCTTGAGCACACTTCAAATGCAAGATTAACTACCCAAGCTATATCTAGAAGCACACTCCCCTCTAAGCACCAAGCATTTACCCATGGTTAATACTGGTCCACTAGACTAGGGGGAAATTCAAAATGTCCTGAAAAAATCCTAAAAATTGGAAAACTCATCAAAAAAAAATCCAAAAAAGATCAAAATGTTTTGAGAAAATCAATCTTCATCAAAAACATTCAAAAATTGCAAAATCCCAAGCAATAAAACCCACTCGGTTACCAAGAGAGCAAGGGTGATCATGCCCAGTCAATCAATGTTATAATCATGAGCTTTACAAATCAACATTAGGCTCATCTGACACAATTTTATCAATCTATCAAATCAATCAGCAAGCAACTGGCGACTAAGCTAAGCTATCAATTGTCACAATCATGAGCTTTGCGAACCAGCATGGGGCCCATCTGATACAGCTTGATCAGCTACCAACACAATCACAATCAATCAATAAAATCATATCAATCGTCTTACACAATGATGGATACACTCAAACCAGACAGGTCAGTCTTATATGAGTCATCTATTACTGAAACCAGACACACTCAAGAAATCAAGCCAATCAAGCCTATCCAAAGAGTCGAGCCAATCAAGAGAATCCAACTACCTCAAGGAACCATCCAAAAAATGTTGACTAGGTCAGTCAGTTAGTTAGATGTCAGTCTATATTTCGTAGTTATGTTCTTATGCTACTCCAGGATCCACCATGTGAGGAGAGTAGCTATGATAGATCATGACCTGTTTTCTTTGATTGTTGTATGTTGAATGTTCACTTCAATTTTAGGGCGATGATTATTTAGGATAAATATGGTTGGCACTGTCACTTATCTGGCATTCACATAGTTCCACGATCTGAGCTTAACCCTGGGAAAGAATTTGACATTCCTTCTCTTTTATTTGTTTGTTTGGTTTATAGAATCAAGAGCTTGTAGTGCTATTTAGATAGACTCTGAGTGTTTTGGAGTTCTATCTTGGTTTCTATGGTCTCTCCCTTTATGTTGTAATCAAGAGCTCACGATGCTATCTAGATGGACTCTAGGGGCATAGGAGTTCTATCTTGTTTGCTTTGGCTTTCCCTTTCAAAATCAAGAGCTCGCGGTGTTATCTAGATGGACTCTGGGTGCATAGGATTTCTATCTTGATATCCTTGTTGCAGTTTCTTCAGAGGACAAAGCGGTATCCAGATGGTCAATATATGGGTGTTTTTGGCTCTCTTTCTTTTCAAACAGGGAACGTAGTTGAACCCAGATGGTCAATATTTGGGTGCACTAGGTTCTCTTTCTATTCAATCTCTCTACTCCTTCCGCTATCAAGAGGTTGTGGTGGTATCCAGGTGGTATGTGATCTAGATACATTGGACTCTCTTCAGAATTTCATAAAAAATAAAAAAAAGATGCAATGATGACAAATATTGGAAATAGGGGCAGCGACTTGGGACACTCATCCTTTCTATCAAGTCTTATCTATCAAAAAAGAAAAAATTTCCTTTCTATCATTCCATATCTATCAATCAATCCCAGAGATCACATTTCAAACTAACTTCTTTCTAACTAACACATGCATTCCTCAAAAATTTTGTGCATGGTAGATTGCATTCATTTATTGCATAAGAAAATCCAAAACATGTGCATAGTAGATCATATAATCAATGCATCCATCGTCAATAACATCATAACTAACATAGGAATTCATTCATCATCATCATATAGTGATTCACTTTTTCAACAAATTAATGCTCATCTAATACATTTTCTATGCTTAATTTGTTGAGGGGGCATATAGTCCACTTGCTATCACTGGGGCAAGATCAAATCTGAAATTTTTTTTACACACTGCGACAAGTCACATCGCATCAAAGAGGGGCAAATGTAGACACCCAAAAATGGATAGGCTTGTGACTTTACATTAAAAACACTAATTTTCATCTATTAATTAATAGTTTTTAATCATTAATTAATCATCTATTTTCCTCTAAATTCAGTCCCCAAATCATCTAATCAAATTCCCAAAATTAATTAAATAATTAATTTTATTTAATTAATTAACCTTAATTGATTAATTACCATTAATTAATTAATTAAATTCAATTTCTTATAGTTTAAATTTAAATATTTAAACTTACTAATTAAATTCTTCCAATTAAATTAATTTAATTTCATTCAATAAAGAAATTTTAAATCAAAAACAATTCAATTATCTCACATGTTGAAAACTGTAATTAAATAAATAAATTAAATATTCATTTATCTTCAAAGAGATAACTCCAATCAGATCACAGGGGTTACTCCACCCATCTCTCTAGTCCACATGGGTAACTTCACACACCTCTCCAGTCCACATGGGTAACTTCACCCACCTCTCCAGTCCAAAAAGGTAACTCACAATTAGCTCTTCAGTCAACCAAACTATGTCTCCTCTTTACAAATTGAAGAGGTGGTTTTACTAATGGCTTCTCCAGTTCCCTTTGATCTCAACCGTTCATCTCCCTATCTCTGGGATTGATCTCAACCGTTCATTTCATCCCCAATTCCTATATAATAAGCCCTTCATAACTATTTGAAGGATCTAGGATTTCAAGCTCTCGTGCGCCATTACTATGTCAGTTTGGTTCTATCATTCAAGTCATCTTGCGATCACACACACATTTTAATTAGCAAATTATTGACACTTCTCAAGTCATAGACGCTGCCCACACCAATACTGGGCATCAAAAATAGCATTTCAGAAGGAGTAGAGAGAGACAATAGAAACTTCAAGCACTTTGGGGTTTGCATTCATTTGTTTTCCTTTCTTTGCTTGTACATTTTATTGGTTATGCTTCAAGTTATTCATTTTAGTAGTATTTGTGTATTGGATTTATATCATTTGTAAAACCTTTTCTACTAACCCTCGCCTTTGGAAAGCTTGGGAACCACGAACCACGAAAAGAGGCGTACAATCTATTCCAGATCGGGTTATAGATTTTCCAGAAACTCAACACAGGCATAAAAAAAAGGGTATTTCCATATCTTCTATGATGTGAGGTAGGTATTTTACTCCATTATTCTTCACAAGTATTTCCAGATTTACACCCCTTATCATTACAATTAAATGTATGTAGATAATATGTGCATAGGGTCACTTTTATGAGCAAATCTCCATTGTTCTAAACAATATCAATATTTTCTCCTTTACATTTTGGCGAACCTGTGATAGACAACTCTTTCTTTTTGGTGTTATATTTACATTTTATGATTAGATCTTACATGCATTTCTTTTTATGCTCTTGCATTTATATTTCTAAATTTCAAAAAAATTACAAAATTTCTTTAAAAATACAAAAACATTTACATTTTTCATGCTTGCAATGTTACTTTGTGTTCAACATGTATGATTTTTGTTTTGAATACTTTGATGAGACCTTTGTTGTGAAATAGAATAGATCCCCTAATGAGGTACATGGAAGTGAGGATAAAAATTTTTTGAATGAGATTTCCATTGATCCTATTCCTATTTCATTCTCCTCCACAACCTCTCCAATTGACCTTTACCATAGGGTGTGTGCATGGTTACCTTCATGTTCCACTATTTACAACATTGCTACACCTAGAAAGACTTCATTTAGTGTGTGTGATGTTTCTTTTTCCTCTCTTGTATTACCTTGTAAGGATATATTAGAGAAAGAAAATTACTCTAATCTTTCTCTTTATGGAGATGAGTTAAGGATTGATGTTAATTCTTCTCCTAATATATGTGTTTTCTATGAGCCTACTTTTGAATATAATTTACCTTCTTTCCCCTTTAGGGATCAAGATTTAGTGATTTATGGCACTCCTACAAGGTGCTTTATTGATAGGGATGATAATCCTCCTATTTGGGATGAACCTTTGGATATGGATGTTGATTACTGTCTTCCTCATGAAGCCATTGTGGATGATTCTACTTTTTGGGATGAACCCTTGGATAAAGACATTGATTTCTCCCCTCCTCGTAAAGATTCCTTTATACAAGAGGGTGATTTATTAACAGATGACATATTCATACATGATGGTGAATATTTTTCTAAAACACACTCCCCTTATGAAGACATTTTAGAGAAAGAAGAAGACATTATAGATGCTTTACCTCCATTTGGGATTTCTTCTAGTGATGAGGTATTTGCGGAGAATGATATGAATTCCCTTCATGCTCTCCCTCTTAGTGATAATCTTATTGAGAATCAAGCTCCTACCTCATCTCCTCCTAGGATTTATTCTTTGCTTCCTTCCTTTGAACCTGTTTGTAGTGTTGAGACAAATAACATGGTTTATCTGAAACCCTTGTTGACTATCAAAGATTGTCCTCGCATTACTATCAAAGGTAAACCTATGGAATCTTTAGAGTCTTTCAATGATCAAGATTCGATAAATCACACCTATCATACAAGGAATAAACCTCAACCTAATCCGGTGGTTCCTACTTCTTTACCACCTTCTCAACCCATTCTTCCTCCTCCACCCTGTCTTCCTAGCCAAAAGTATGATTTGATAAACCAATTACGCAATACCCCTGCCAAGATTTATTTATGGGAGCTTATTCAAACTTCACCTACCTACCATGAATCCTTGCAAAAATCTCTAGAGACTCTTCCCACTCTACCTCATAATCAAGATAACATCAATGCCTTCTTACAGTGCGTGCATGCTACCCTGGGTCCTCGTGACACTATATTTACTCAAAAGGATTTACCTTCTAAAGAAGTACAAAATCAATATGATGCTCTTATGGTTGTTGTTACTATCAATAAGAGTACCATTTGTAGGACCTTGATTGATAATGGGTCTGGGATTAATATTTGTAGCCTGGACATGCTCAAAGCTATTAAAGCTGGTCTTTCAACTATTCAACTTGATAATAATCCTATACATGGCTTTGATAACATTGATAAGAAAACTTTGGGCATTATTACCTTACCTATTAAAGTAGGTTCGATCATCCTGAATAGTCATTTTCATGTTATGCCTGGACCTCTTAATTATAACCTCCTTTTGGTTAGACCTTGGTTGCATGAGAGGCATGCTATTCCTTCCACCCTTCACCGTAAAGTCAAGTTTATTCACAACAACATGGTGTATACACTTCATGTGGATGATGCGCCAAATCCTTGTTTGAATATTCAAACCCACAATATTCCTATTCCTAATATTAATCCTTCTTCCTCTAATGCTCTTCTTGGAGATGATTGGGGAACCTTTGATTTTAATCCTACCTTTATTGGAGAGTATAAGTTTCTAATCTTAATTTTATGAGGCAACAAAGAGAGTTTGAACAACGAGCTTTTGTTTCTACTTCTAATGCCCTTCGTAATAACTTTGTCACTGCTTCTACCCACTATGAATCTATCAAACCAACTAGTGATGACATAGTGACTACAAAATTTCCATTGACTCCTTCTGATACGACTTCTTGTTATGGTCTTGGTTATCCCTTACTAGTTAAACAAGGATTCCATGGTCAAGGATGTGATAAGCATAAACAGGGAATTCAAATGCCCTTAAAGAATGGGGGGCATGAGCATTCTTATGGATTGGGATTTAATCCTCAACAACATATTAATGTTAGCAACATCTCAAATAACACTTCAAAACATTATGACCCCATGAAGGAATTTTACCAAGAAGTTCTTTTGCCTAAACTCCTTCATGCTAAGATGATTACTAGACCTAAACAGAAAAAGAAACGTATTCCACACTTGAAGACTCTTCCTTTTTGTTTGTATCATAGATTTCATGATCACTCTACTAATGAATGTCAAGCTTTAAATTATAAGATTAGACAACTCATTGATAGTAAAGCTATTTATATATCATGTGGCAATGAGTTGTACTTCAATCCTATTTTCTCTAAATAACATTTATGTTCCTATTATGGAACTCCATATTATGTAAACAATGTTAGCCTAATCCTTGGGGGCTCATTATCTTGCATAGTATGATGAGCGATATAATAGGTCCCCTTTCAATCTTGTTCCTACGCTTGGGGGGGAAAGGATGCCATCTCCTTCTTTTCTGTCTTTCTGGGTTCCACTTTTCCCTTGGTTAAGCAATATCTATCTATTATGTGATATCCAATCATACATGAAAATTTTGGTTTGCATTGAGGATCTATGTCCTTGATCATAACCTATTTCGTTATTTGACATTGGGTTTCCATGGTTAATAAATCTCTCACCTTGGAAATGGAATAGTGTGTTATCGCTCACAAGGGTTACTTGTTCACTTCTTGCATGATATCTCTTTGCATTCATCCCTTCCATGGCCTCATAGGAGTTGTGACCTTCTTGGCTTGGACTGGGTTTTGTCTATGGATATTGTCTTGATGTTGAAGAAGGATTTATCCTTATTCTTTTCTTTCCTTAACATGTCAAAATAGTATGTATTTTTTCCATCTTAAGGAGGGGGCATATATACGGCCTCCCTTGTTCTATATTATGCATTTTTGTTCTAACATTTTGTTTTTCAACATACTAAATCCTCTAAAGGTAACACACATAAGTTGCTAAATCCTAAAGAGATATGCATTCAATTACAATTTAATATGCTAAATCCTCGGAAGGTAACACACATAAGTTGCTAAACCCTGAAGAGATACACATTTTACAAATGTATTCCATGGTGATATAAGGATATGGATCCATGGGTACTTCATAAAAGTTGTCAAAAGTTGCACTACATACATACACAAAGCTTCCAGAAGGCGCACAAATTTATGGGGTGACTATCAAGTGATTTCTTGGTGGGCCATCCTATCCTTTTTGTGGTTCACAATGAGATACACACATCTTACTGGGTGAGCTAACCACTCCTCTCTCTCTTTTTCTCTTTGACTGGTGATGTATCTCTTATCATGATCTTAGGGTTGATAAATAATTAAGTCAATATGGGCTTGAGGATTCCTTTTTCCCTTTTAATTTCAATAAGATTATCTTTTCTTCATGATCTCCTTTACCAAGAGTTTGTATTGAGTCCATACTCTTGCTAAAGTGGGGGCTAAATGTATAGTCAGAAAATGGAAGCACTTCCATTGTAGACTAGTTTAGCCTTCTGAGTAACTAGTTTGGGGTCATTTCAAGTGCCTTGAATGGGTCTTTGACTTGGATCTAGCTTTCTCCCATATTCTTCCCCATTTCCCACTTTTCTCTAGCCTGTTTCTGGCATCCTAAACTGTAAAACTGAGATTTTTGACCTCAGGGTCAAAATTGACCTTTCTGGGTTAGGGCCAACCTCCACCTTGACCTAGGTCAAGGTCAACCTCAACCTTGACCTAGGTTAGAATTGACCTTTTTCTGGCCCAAGGTCCAGATTTCAAGTTTCCAGAGTTTTGAAAAAGTTCATTTCCCGCTTCCGGGTTGGCTATTTTTGGTTCCAAAATGATGACTCTTAAAATATATTTAATATAGGTCCTATTCTAGGGATATAGGTCTAATGGGAATTTAATTCTCCTATGTAGGCCTCTCTAGAATCTTGTGCCCTAGATTGGTATATAAGGAAGCCTTCTCCTCTCATTTTCTAAAAAAAGACTTGAAGAAGTGAAATCTAAAGGTGAAAGACAACTCTATGCATGATCTATTGAAGCAAGCATCTACTCTCAAGCATTCAAGCATTCAAGAATCCAATTCATCAAGGAGATCCATTGGTAGCCATTGAAGGATTCAAGCTCTATGGAGCCCTCTTGTTGAAGATTTCTCCATCCACATTCATGAAAACTTCTTCCTATTCCAAGATCCATTCAAGATTGGTTTTGAAGATCTACAAGCAATTGATTTGAGAAATCCTACATCCTACATTCTAAATTCCACATCCATTTGGTGCATACATACTTGTGGATCCACGGATTCAAATCCGCCATGAGGGTTTCTATAAAAGCAAGGTGAATTTGTTTATTTACTTTATTTATTTATGCAATTTCAATTCAATTATAAGGTTAATTCCAAAACTAAGGTTTGACTAATGCAAATCCCTCCCCCCCAACAAACAAACCATTTTTCTTCCAGGGACAGGTTCAGAACAACGAGTTGGAGTGCAGATTCAGATACCCTTTTCAACAAACTATCAGGATCTGAAAACATATTTTCTGTCGGAGATTTAGAGGTCAATTTTGCCCTAGGATGGAATCAAAAATTCTAGGTCAATGGTGACATTGACTTGAGTGTCAAAATGGGAACTGAGCCAGATCATAAAAATATTTCTGGGTTTTGTCCATCTCTACATTTTTATTTCAGATCTGGTTACAGATTTTCTGGAAACTCAACACAGACATCAGAAAAAGGGTATTTCTAGATCTTCTATGATGTGAGGTAGGTATTTTACTCCATTATTCTTTGCAAGTATTTCCAGATTTACACCCCTTATCATTACAATTAAATGTATGTGGATAATATGTGCATAGGGTCACTTTAATGAGCAAATATCAATTGTTATAAACCCTATCCATATTTTCTCTTATACAGTATGATGCAGGAATGCATGGATGAGAGATATGATGTGTGATGAATGTGATGTTATATGGATTCATGATATGATGTATATGAGATGGATACATTATTGATTACAATTTAATTTATGCGTGTCATTCTATGATGATGTTATTTATGCAAAATGCATATGTGATGGATGTATAGATGATACATATA
Organism: Thuja plicata; assembly: GCA_018584345.1. Classification (NCBI taxonomy): domain Eukaryota; kingdom Viridiplantae; phylum Streptophyta; class Pinopsida; order Cupressales; family Cupressaceae; genus Thuja; species Thuja plicata. The sequence continues at coordinate 962,579 of MU228288.1, read as the reverse complement.
TATGTGATGTCATTTTAATGATAAATGAGGTGGATAGATGTAACAAATGTAATGAATATATGATTAATGGTAGGATGATAATAAATATAAATAAATGAATCTAAATAAAATGAATGATCTAAATGAAATGGTAAAAACTAATGAACCTAAATGATATATGCAAATGAAAGGGGTAATAAATCTAATGAAATGGATAATAATAATAAGAATGAAATGTGTAATGTAATGAAACAAATGTAATGTAATATTTTAATGTACCCAAAATATGTAATGCAACCTAATGCAATTAAGCTATGGAATGCAACCTAATTAAAAATGAAACTAGTGCAATCAAGTATGCAATTAGGAATGAAAGATAACCATGCAATGAGGATGAAATGAAACTAATGCAAGATAAACATGCAACTAAAGATGGAATGCAACTAATTCTATTGGAATTATATTAAGATGATGTACTGAGAGGGGAGGGGTGAATCAGTACCTCTAAAACTTTTCTTGGTTAGCCCATTAACCCTTAGTCACCAGTTTGTAATTTATCTTATCTAACTGTTCATCTTTATTTATGCATATGTAATCATATCATACATTCTTTTGATATGTAACAATAATAGAAACATTCATGAAAATAGATAACACATGACACAAGATATGATATCGTAGAAAACTCTTGTTAAGGAAGTAAAAACTGCGGTGGGGATAGTTACCCACAAAACTTCACTATCTGTAGATAAGAAGGGGCCGGTTAAGGCTTACAATTGGTCACTTATGATGACCTACCCTGTTAGGAGTACTATAGTGGAGACCTGTTAAGATCTACTTTGTTTGAAGCCTTAGCAACACTGTTAAGTGTGCACTCTGTTAAGAGATTTAGAGAGATCAGTTAAGTCCACCTTCTATAAAAGGATTTTAGATGTGATACACTTGTTAGAATGCAACTACATAAGTCTTTGATCTGATGATAAATGCAATCTTCAATTGTTGATAACAGATCCTATAAAGCTTCATACATATAAGTAATCATCCTTCCATGATTGAATAATACCTTTGTCTGCTCGTCGGTAGCCTCTGTGTATTCTTGATAACTGATATACTTTGTTTCTGATCTTTGCATGAATTCTTCCTTTTTCTCCTTAAATGCTCTTTGTGGCTATCAATAATAAGAATTCATGTACTCATAATTGAGTATGAACATCTATTTATACAAATTTAGGTTCAATTCTTGATTCATGCATCGCAAGTTAACTCTAGATCCAAGGTTTACAACTTGACCTTGATCTTTAGTTAGATATGCTTTTGATCCATTAGGATGATTTAAAGCATTTACATAAAGCTTGCATGACCATCAAATTATAATTTAAAACAAAATAAAACTCTATAAATAGAATTACATTTCTTTAATCATCGTGTAAAACTCAAATCCACAATTTTTGGGTTCTTGATCTGTTTGTCATTTCTGATGGTCGATTTTCTTGATCGTCGGTGTTCCTTTCTTGAACTAGTCATCGGGTATGCCTATTCTATTTCTGTCAGGTTAATTCTGAAAACTATGTCGCCAGTAATGCTTATGTTCACCGATGATGCATGTGGTCGCCGATGATGCTTGTGGTCGCCGGTGAAGCTTGTCACTTTTATACTTAGCATTTTTCTCAAAAATCTTTGTTCTATCGGGTATGCTTTCATTTCACTAGTACTACTTTTGGTTTGCTGGTAATGCATGTTGTCTGCCGGTTGCTCCTTCAATTCATTCAAGTGTGCCATGTGTTTCATTCCCTTCATCCATGCTCACTTATCATGGTGTTCCTTTTTCATATTCAACCATTGAGTCAATTTCCAATAATGCTCTTATCATTTCCCATGTTTCTCCTCCTACCATTCTTTCTACCAATTCTACCAATAATTACTTTTCTTAAGTGTGTTTTCTTTGCAAAAGAACATTTCTTCCATAAATAAATCCAAGTTCAACATTCCTACTTGTAATATTTCTAGTCCTTTGTGTATGGATATTATTTGCGTTGTTATCCCGCAATATATGGATATTCCTCATCTTGAGACTTATAACAGTAAGGGTGATCCCGTGACTCATATTAAAACTTTCCAAACATTTTTTAGTGATTTCTCTCATGACCATAGGTTCATGGAAAAGTTGTTTACTATAACCTTTCAAGATAAAGCCTCACAATGGTATTTTTCCATGCCTCCTTATTCAATTGATTCTTTCCAAAAACTTGTTAATGCTTTCATTGAGTAATTTCAAAACAACATTGGCCATAAAATATCTATAATTGAACAAAAGAATTGTAAACAAGGTGTTAAAGAAAGAGTTAGTGATTTTATTGGTAGATTTAAGCATTTTCATGCTCGGATTTCTTATCATGTACTTGATATTGATGTGAAATGAATTTTTATTGCTAATTTACAAAGTTACATTAGAGATAAGACACTTATTTATGAATTCTCTTATTTTCCTCAATTGTGTGCAGTGCTTCATCATTATCAACTTCAAGTGAGTCAATTTGAGAGCACCACTCCAATGGGTCATGTTCCCGTTGATCAGAGTAATGACACATATAATTTTAAAAAGTTTCAAAAATTGAACAATTACATCAAAATCAACAAATCATCAGACACCGTTTATGAAAATGTGGCAACAACATCTAAAGGTGTGGCTTCTTTATCATCTATTTCTAAACCTTCTCGTAACTATACTTAAATTTTGAATATTTTCAAAATGATATGTTGAAGTTAATTAATGTTAACATGTTAAAACATCCTCCTATCAAACTGAATGACATATCTAAACCTCAATCCAAATAGTTTTATCCCAAAGCCTTTTGCCAATATCATCATCATCCTGGTCATGATACTGAAAAATGTTTCCTCTTGAAATTTGTTATCCAAGATCTTATTGATTCTAAGGCTTTATCTATTGATGGTGACCATTATCAAGGAAACACATTTGTGGCCCCTAATAACCAAAACTTTCAAATCTACACCAATACTTTTCCATCCCATTCAACCAATACTATTGATCAACCTTCTTCTTCCCAATGCATTGACTATGATGAAAAATTTAAAGAATACAATCATGTAGATAACCAAGTTGAGAAATTCAAAGCTAAACCTTCATCTCATCCTTGCATTACCTTTGACCCTACTGAGACAATTAAAGAGCCTGATGGTCCTCTCTATATTCTCGTAAATATTAATGGCCTTCCTACCCGTGGTTCCCTCGTTGATCCCACTTGCATGGTGAATGTGATAACTGAAGAACATCTTTACAATAAATAATTGCAAAATGATTTTTATTATAAATATGATGTTATTATTCAAAATTGCAATGTTTTCCTTCATCCTTCCCATGGTTCCATTTCATTCTCTATTGAAGTTGGTGGTAAAAATTTATAAGTTACCTTCACTGTCATTCCAACTTCTGATCAATTTTAAGTTAAACTTGGTCTTCCTTGGCTTACCTCCATGCAAGTCTAATGCAACCAAGGTAGGAGTGTCCAAAGATATGAACGGTCCAACCTTGCAGCAAGAGTTACACAACACAAACCAAGAGAATTCATGAGAGAACACATAGATCTAGAGTATGGAACACACATGCAATATGTCCATTAACAGGTAAAACAATTACAAAGCTCTACAATAAAAGTCAACATGCCCAGCTCAAGAATACCAAGGACTTATTACAAAGAATTAAATTATCTTCTTGACCTACGACTGTAACAACTTTCTATAAACCCCAATTCACTACTTCCAACCTCCAGCCTTTTTCCCTAAAACAAGGACCAAGATCCAAATTAAATACATGACCATGACCTAACAAGTCGGTCTCAGATTAAATTCCCCAAGAAAACAAAATGTGTTACCAACTAACTCCCTAGTGGGCCTCAGATCTAAAAGATCTTTATCCCATGATTATATTACAAGGAGAAATCATACAAATAGGTTAGCCAAACACATAGCTACATAGGAAAATAAGCCATAAGCACCACCAAGCAAGGAAATCCATCCAACAATCAAACACTAACTGATGTAAGAACATGAAGGACACATTCAAAATACAACCAAAGAATCCATCATAACTTTAGGTGCGATACTCCAAATGAGTTGCTATCATAGGAAAAGATTCTTAATAATCTATAGAACACAAATATATGACTGCAACCACTAAGGATCAAAAGAACTTGACCGCGACAGAAAACACTACAACCAGTGACTAGGAACATAAAACTTAGATGTTTTTGGTTGATGCAAGATTGCGATGATTCCAAGATTATCCTGCATCAATTCTTGGCTTCTCCTATTCATAAATGTGTTAAATTTCCTCATAATGAAGAAATCATGGTTGTTAACCATAGTCTTTAATAGCCTTCTGGGCCCTGTGACTCAATTGACCTTGATTTCTTTGGGCTTTCTATGCCCAAACCAACTCAAACCCATCATGGCCATCTCTTTAGATCATACCAAGCCTACAAGGTCCAAAATATTTGTGAACTTAGAACACCTAAGGATGTTCCATGTCTTTTCCTTAGATGTACATGGACTTCTTCCTACACCACCTATACTTCCTCTTCTTATTTATTATACACATACTTTTTAACCCATCTTTCAACCTACTGGTTCTCAAAACTACCTATCCCCAAAAGATTCCAGAAGTAATAGGGGAGTCTTGGCCAATAAACATGTTTTAATTGAAAACCCCCTACTCTTTAGGTTTTTCCCTACCAAGGTAGGTGTACCTTCTATTTCTACGAACTTAAATATAAAAGGGTAGATCCAACTCATTCCATGAATACTAAAATAAGATTATAATCCAACTAACTTATCAACCCTAAAACCTACTTCATCAAAAAAAGAAATGAATCAATAAGGGCCCAGTCCCCTATCCATTGGGTTGTGGAGTCATATTTCATCAAGCTATCATGTACCTTCTACGAGACAATCTAAAACCACTATGTAGATCATCAACCATCCAATTTTGTTAATGCAGTCACATCAAAACCCAAGACATACAACCAGTTCAATTGATTTTAATCCCATATATAGAAGGCAATTGAACATTAAGAGTAAGACCATATCTTCATTATTCTTTACTAATTCTCGGACACATATGTGAGAATTGAAAAACATACACAAGTCTTAAAGATGGTAATTAAATATCCAATTTAGTTATCTCGAAGAACTAAACCTAAAAAAGTAAGAATACACAACACCAAAATTCAAAAGTACGAAGGTCTGAATATATATATATATATATATATATATATATATATATATATGTGTGTGTGTGTGTGTGTGTGTGTGTGTATGTATGTATGTATGTATGTATTTCAATCTATACAATACTTGTTAGGATTAAGTAATACTGAGAGTGGGGGATGAATCAATATTACACAACACTTTAAAAATATATTTAATCAATTTAAACTTAACCATTAAAGTACATAAATAAATAGAACATGTGCATAAATTAGACAACTCGTAACACCGTAATTTGTTCATGAGGAAACCTTGGCCAAGGGAAAACCATGGTGGGGATGATACCCACAAATCATGCACTAAGAAGTATAGTATCCCTATTAGGAGACCTAACCCTATTAGGAGCTGAATATTACATTTAGTACATATCCCTGATAAAGGATAGAAACCCTGTTAGGGGTATACAATGAGCACACTTCTCTTACAAAGAAAAACTGTTATGTTACAATGATTTATCAAAATGAACAATACAAGCATCTACTACGCTTAAGTAGTCCCAATTATAGCTCACATAAAATTCTGTCTGATTCTGACATCACAATGCATCTATGCATTCCACACACTACTTCACATCCTAAATCAACTCTACTTATATACTCGATCTCAAAAAGGTTCTTCCAGTCGACTCACAAGAACATCAAAAAATGTGTCCAATACTTAACCAAATAGAAAATACATAGTCGGTGATCATAGTTAAAAACAATTAGGGTAAGACCCATTCCAAATCCAAAGTAGCATTTTTGGATTCCTCAAACTACTCCCTTAATCATCACGACCATTCATCTGCCATGTATCACTGCAGTACTATCTTCACCTAACTTCAACATGTTTTAACTTTGTCTAGTCAACTCTAAAATCCAAGAAACCTTAACTAAAGGTCTATACCATCCCACAGTACATTTATCTAAGATCACATACCTTAGTTCGATGCATACGGTGTTTGCTGATCAAAATTGTGTGACTATACCCTGTTAACTACATCTTGGACTTAGTCATTTTTACAAAACTGAATATCCAAAACTGGATTGTAATCCAAGCGACCATGTCAATGAGTAGTGTTTCCATAAATGAAAACCTATAAGCTATGTTGATTAGGCCACTTGCCAACAATCTCCCCCTTTGGCATTGATGGAAACACTTAGTGAAAAATGACTAAGTGCTCAATACCAAAATACTGACTAAGTGCATATTATTCATACTTATTACTCCCCTTTGACATAAATGGCAAAGGTATAACTATATACATACCAAAATTGTACAACTGCTCATCAAAAACTCATACCATGTGAAGTACATCTTGGAAAGAGGTGTCCAAGATCTTCGCCTCTGCAATCCATGTCTTTACTAGGATCTGACCAACATGAATCAAACCATTTAGAGAAAAAGAAGATATTTTTGCGGCCTTCATTCCTATAGGCATGTCTTCAGTGAGAGATTTCTTCGCTTTCTCCATATCTGAAAGGCATTTTTCTAGAATTGATAGTTTTGGAGTGATTAGATTCCTCAACATACCAAATCTTCCCAACACTCTCCTTTTCTTGATCTCAAGCACAGTGATTTTGTCTAATAGCCTGGACACTTCCTTATACAAATTAGTAACAGTTTGTGAGGAGGACTCGAAACTCTTTACTAATCCATCTAGAGTCCTTTTGTCATTCTCAATGATATTATCTATATCTTTTAAATGCACAAGGGGATTTATACAATATCTGTATAACTTTCTTCCATGATTTATAAAAGACTTTGCTTCAGTAATAATGTTGTCAAGTATACCCAAATCCCAATTGATTGACTTACATAATTATTCTAGCTTCTTCGCCATGTACTATTTTCCAGATCTAACTATTGTGGCCTTCTCTAAAGAGTCAAAGTGAACATAAAAGTCATCTAGGACTTTGTTCAAGTTTTCTTTTGTGTCATTTCCTTGGAAAGTGATAGGTAGGGGTATAAGTTTGTGATGATATCAACTTCTCTTTCTAATACCTTTGACTTCTTTTCTATTTTCTATTCTGGTCTCTCCTTGGCCTTAGCAAAGGCTATGTAAGATAACCTCATTAGTTCATCCTCATCCATACCATCAAAATTAGTATTCATAGGTTTATTTATACTTACCAAGAATAAAGCTAAAGAAATAGATACATGTGTTTCTTGCCATCAATCTTGTCACTTCTCGTATGAAATTTTTCAAAAAGTTCTCCTTTAATGTTTTGGTTGTATTTCTCTAATTCATGATACTTGGTTCTATAGTCATCAAGTTCAACCTGCATCTTTCCCATCTGAACATTTGCATTCTTTAAGATCTCTTCAATTTTGGTTTTTCCATCTCTCTCTTGTTGAATATATTTATCTATCTGAATAGAGGTAGTTTCATGTTCCTGCTTCAATGCTTCTTTTTCCTGTTCATGCTACTTGATCTAATCGGATGAATCACTATCAGATTCTTCTTGAATTTTATCCATAAGATCTTGTCTTTGGTTCCTAGAAAGTTCAAGCTATTCCTTAAGCTTCTTTATGAATCCCTCAGCTCTTCTCAGTTTGAATTTCAACTCAGCATTATCAGCTTTTTCCTTATCAAGGTCTTCAAGTGCTGCCACAAAGTTTTCTTCCAAACTACTTGAATCCATTTGGATCTCCCTTAAGTTGTTAGGCTTTCTCTCGAAGGGCCACTTGATCTAATACCAATTGATAGGATTAAGCAATACTGAGAGGGGGTGAATCAGTATTACAACACTTTAAAAATAGATTTAACTAATTCAAACTTAACCATGTAAGTACATAAATAAATAAAACATGCACATAAAGTAGACAACTCATAACACCATAATTTCCTCACGAGGAAACCTTGGCCAATGGAAAACCCCAGTGGGGATGATACCCATAAATCATGCACTAAGAACTATAGTGTCCCTGTTAAGAGACCTAGCCCTATTAGGAGCTATCGATGTTATAACATCTCACCTTCATTATTTGACCATATACTTCATATCTCCTCTGACCTTTTGCAATATTGTTGCACCTTATCAAACCTGTATTTTCATGATAGTGATTTTGCTATTAGGATCTCTTGAACTATACATGCTATTTAACTATTACTACCATGCATCCTTTTATGGAAGTGACTATTCTAATACACTGGCCTATCAAGCATTTCATTATAAATAAAATCTTATTGGATCCATGATGTTACATTATTAGCACTTCCATTATTTTTTAATCTTGTATGGGTTTCTTTCCTTTATGGCATTCATGATGATATTGTCCCTCTTAGACTTATTGAATCTACTGTACCACACCTTTGAAATCACTAATCATTTCCCATTGATTTGAACACCAATTTAAGACCTTTGCCACATGATTGTCTTGGGTAAAAGCACAATAATCTGTCACCCTTTTATAAAGGAAAAGGTTAACAACACCAAAACTATAAAAATTTAAGGGCATAAAGTCGCATTTTTGTTGAGAATTTGAAGTTGATGTAAACAAATAAAATGTGTGAAATTGGATGAAGTTTAAATGCCTATAATTTTTTATAAAAAAATTGAACAAAGATTAATATGTTTTTTGAAATTTTTAGGTCTATTTTTTGTTTCCTGAAAATACTGTAAATCAGGGGGTTTACTTCCCGCCAAATCATTATAAGTAAAACATATTTTTTTCCTCCAATTTTAGAACATGTTTTAGATGACATGTACAGCTAGTGCAAAAAAAAATAAAGAAGTGTTTTTGATCTATAGTTTCCCATTATAAGTATTCAAAGTTGAACTTGCCTGAAATCAACAATTTTTGTCTCCCGCCACTTTTCCCCTATCAAAACTATTTCAAAATCCAAATAAATTACATATTTTTGAAGACGACTCTCTTCTCTAGTGTTGTATATGATTTTCAAAATTTTCTGAATTGATTTAGCATTTTTTATATTTTCTGAATCAACAACTTCTCAGAACTCAATACACGTACATGTAGTTTTTAGCAATTTTGTTGAACGTTTTGTAATTGAAACAATATAAAATTTATATGTCCAGAATCTTAGTTCCGAGATCTAGAAAATGGTACTTTTACTTTTTTGAAATTTTATATTTTGAGTAGAGAATGAAACAACAGAAGTGTAAACTTTTGGTTATTTGATGTTTTGGGGGTTTGACTGCGAACATGGGATGCCACCTAGGTAGACTCAGCCCAGTGTGAATCGACCGAGTCCTACTGGGTCAAGTCCCCTTAGACCCTCAATGTGAAAATGAGGGCCTTGAAGGTTATGTTTGAATTAGAAATATCCCAGGGACTAGGCCGAGTCCCACTCAGACTAGTCTACTCAGCCACGTATTCGCCATTCAGTGTCGCGTGGCACCTACGTGGACTCAGTCGGGTTAGACTCGACCGAGTCTGGGTGGGCCTAGTCGCACTCGGCTGAGTCAGTCAAGTTAGCCTAAAAGGTGACACTCAATTGTGCTTTTACCCTCTTATGTTTTATCATGAGCTTGCCCTCTCCTTTTTCTATGACTATTCTTATACTCTGTTATGATGGCATGCTAAACCACTATACTTTATGCCTAGAGTATGCCACTGTCATAATGACTTCTCTTTTAAAATGTTTTGAACCGTTGGCATGATTTGTGTAATGTTATGAAGGCCTATGAGGCATGTGTTTTGTTCATTGCTGAGTTTTTTATGATCTTGTCTTGTTTGTTTCTGTCGTGTTGACTCTCACTTCATGGCTGGACCATCTCCATTGGGTAAACTCTGGTCATAACTACGTTAGATGGTATCAGAGAAAAGAGATCATTCGTGTGATTGCAGATTCATGTTCTTAAACTTGTGAATCCTTTTATGTGTTGGTCATGGGGTGGCAAAGAATGGGTCTAACCCACACTAATAGAGGAATTGTGCAAGGTGGTAAGGGAAGGATTTGTTGTTGGTTGTTAGCTAAAATGAGTTTATCTAAGAAATATTTGATTCTATTGATGTAGATTATTGTTCCCGAGTTTGTGAAATCCTGGATGGCTTATTGTGGGGTGGAAAAATGTGGATTTGACCTACGAAGACAAAGGTTTGTGTAAGGATAGATTTGAGAGATGTTGCTTCTGATTGTGAAGCTTGGAATGGGTTGTGTTCCTTGAGGCATCCCGTTGGTGAATAGATCATCAATTTGAGGCAGGCTGTGAGTGTGTTCAATAGATCACTAAGTGAGAGGCGATTGAGATCTTGTAGTTAGATCGTCGAGAAGAGGCAGTTGCACCTTGTGAAGGGAGAGAGGCTACTGGGTAGGATAAACCCTAGAAGTGTGAAGAGAATGTTTGAAGACCTTAGGGTTGAGTTAAGGTTTGAGATTTGTAATGCTTTGGTTGGCTTGAGGAAGAATCCTAAACTTGAGAGTGAGTGTGAGGAGGCTACTGAGGAGATGAAGAGATATTTGAGTTGGCATTTACCGATTCAGAGGTGAATCATTTGACCTGTTAAGAAGATTGTTCAGAGGAGTAAAATGAAAGCTAGAGTTGCTAAGAAAGAGGTTAGGCTTGATAAGGTATGTACACATGTGAATGCTTTGACAAAAATTACAGATGATAAGGTAGATGTGGTTATTGATGAATTTCATAATTTATTTATTGGATCTGATGAGCTAGTTAAGGAAGGTCTTATTATTGAGGATGATAATGAGATTACTGATGGTTCTGAAGTTAGAATTGTGATTCCTTTAGCTGAATCTGATAACCTTGTTGGGATACTTGTTGAGTCTGATAGTGTTTACAGTATGGGTGTTACTATTGCTGAGATTGTTGAGTATGATAGGGCTTGTGATAAGTCTTTTAGTTGTGATTATGTGCATGGTGTTGATGGATACTTGCAGACTAAGTTGTTTCAGTTGAGTGTTTCCTTGTTGCAAAGATTACCTAAAGGGTGTGAAATAGAAGACACGTGTTTCTTGATTGGTATTGGTACTAATCAGATTGATGATTGTATGCAAGAGGATTTTGTTGCTTGTGTTGTAGTGCAGGTGTGGAGAGAGGGATTGTATTTCCTTGATAAAAATGATTATTTGTACATGAGGATGGATATACCAAGAGTGAAGATGAAGACAAAATTGATGGTGATGAAGAAGGAAGCATGGCTGAATGATAGAGGTGGTGGATTCAATAGAGTTCCTGATTTCTTGGTTGCTAATGGACTGATGATAGAGTGTGTTCAGAGGGATGATGAGTGGCTGATGATATTAAGTGGGCTTGTAAAGAGGGGTGCAGATCTTATGCTTAGTTATGTTGCTGATCTATTTGGTTCTTCCTTGGAATTTGTTCACTTCTTTGTTTCAGTGTAGAGGATGTGGAGATCAGATCATAGAGGATAGAGAGTTTTTGTGTGTGGGTACATATTCTTAACCATGAGGGTTGGGAAGCCGAAGGACAAAATGAAATCTTTGATCAATTGTGGATTTCTTCTATAGCTTCAAAGTGAGAGGCTCACTTTCTTAATAGCCTTGAGTGTCTGATGCAGGAGAATCCTAGGATCTTGGCAATCTTACATCAACCAAAAATATTTCCTTTCAGTTTGTTCATGTTTTCATGTTACTGTGTTTTGTGTTGCAATCCTTCTCGTTGGCACATTGGCTTATGTGATCCTTATGACGTGTTCTAGACATCATCTACAATCTATGTATGGGCTTGTATCTCAATAAGTTTTGTCTTGGTGGATATTTCTTATCATTTGGGTCAGACCTATCTGTTCTTCATGATAATGACTTAATTTGAGTTGGTGAATCTTGTAATGCTTCCTGTTGATTGTGATCCTGATTGGCACATTGTTTGATGATCTTATGCTTGTGGCTGACCTCCTTGTGTGATCATGCTTCATTTCATATTCATTTTGAAATGTTCTTCAATGATTTAGGTCCTGTCTTATTTGGCATGTTATATTTTCCTGCCTTGGAGAATGTGATATTTTATGGCCGACTTGTGGCTTACGATCTTGTATATATATTTTTGTGTTGGTTCCTTAGTTGGTAGTTGGTCAGTAGTTAGCCTTTGAGAGGTTAGCATCCAGTATGGATTTGTATTTCTATATGTAATCAAGCATGTGTGCCTTGGAATGTAAGCTGGGATGTAGCTGGGCATGTATGATGTAAATCTTGAGAAGTTAATCATATGAAGGCCTGCGAGGAATGTTTATTATTCATATGATCTTGTCTTATTTATTTCTGATGTGTTGACTCTTGGTGCATGGTTGGACCGTCTCCTGGTGCAGAGCACCCTAGGGTTTAGCTCAAAACCCTAGCCCCAACATTTTGATAACAAGTTTTGATCAAGTTTTGATCCAGGTCACATAATGAGTAAGTCATGTTTTGCATTGTCGCACAGTCGCGGAGCAGCAGAGAGCAGCAAAAGGAATGCATCGCACACTCGCGAGCTCGTTAAAAGTTAAGTCTTGTAGTGAGCGAGTGCGCGATGAGGAACTAGTCGCTCAGTTGCAGACAGCTAGTAGAAAAGACAGTGCGTGACAATGCGACGAGGAGCTCATCGCCCAATCGCGAGTCAATTCGTAGTCAGAGCAAACATGGTGCGACAACCCGATGGGTGTTCAATCGCTCAGTCGCGAAGACAAATAGTTAAGTCCTGGTGTGCGAGTGAGCGACACCCGATGCATCGCCAGGTCGCAGAAGAAAAGGCAGCTCGTCTCCAAACAGTGCGATAGCGTGACACGAGCTCATTGCTCGGTCGCAAAGCGAGAGGCAGCTCGAGTAGAAACATAGCGAGTGCGCGACTAATCGTATCGCTCAGTCGCCGAGATAGGGCCAGCTCGTCAGAAAGAGTTGCGAGTGCGC
>MU228288.1:923378-942353 GCA_018584345.1 Thuja plicata | reverse complement strand
GCTAGAGAACTTGTAGATGAGATAGATAATTAAGAAGGTGCATGACTGTAAAGAATTCAGTCATGAAGAGTGAGATACAGTGAGGAGTAATACATTTCGGTGGGTAGGGAACCTAGGAGAGAGGGAATAGAAAANNNNTTCTGGTTAGGGTCTGAGAGTAGCCCTAAAGAGACTCAAGTGTGAGTCTAGAGGGAGTCCTGAATTGAATAGGATTCCAGGTGAGATTCCTAGAAGAGAGTAGGAATTTCAGAGAGTTAGGTGACCTCCCCATCATCTCCATTGGGGAAAATCTGGCCATGACTGCATTAGGGAGCTTGTACATAATGTCTCCCACAGTGTAGAATGACTGGAATATAAAAATTGCATGAAATTGGGTATAGTACGATGTCCTACAAAAAACATAATAAGGTAAAAACAATGCAAGGTCAGTGATTCAAGGTGTACCTCCTCTAGGGGTGTCTCATCTTCAATTGCACACCTCAACTTCTTGATCTGGGTACATTCCACTGGTTTCTTACTCGACATCTTTTTTCTCTTCACAAGCACAATAAGACAAAAAGGTATGAAAATGACATATGGAATAGTAAGATAACTATTTAAGTGACTTGTTTTTATGTGCATTTTAACTTTTTATTTAACTTTTCAAACATGACAACAAATATGCGTCTTCGCTTAATCAATCATATCTCAGGCTACAAAGCTCTGATTCTCGCACTATTTCTTGCGTTGAGATCATGAATTGGTTTTTTAGCTATCTAAATACTCTATAGTTGGTTTTGAGTCCATCTCTAACCCTATTGATAACATTTTTCAACAATTTTTCATTTACAATTTGCTGATGTAAACATGATACCCTATTTCACCTTCCTTGTTAGAAAGCTAAAACATGGGGCATATAGCTACCTGCAAATTTCATCACGTCTTTAGTAAGTCCTAGGTGGTTTATGATTTTCAACTGACAAAGTGGTTTTGTAGAATGTGGTTCCTAACATTCTTGCAGGTATTACACTTTGGGGGCTTTTGTTCAACAACTTTGTAATATCCTTTTTCACTTTACAATTCCTATACTTTAGCTTGCATATGTACGTAGTGTCATATATAGCTAAATTAGGGGCTAAATGTACCATCAAAAATTATAATCACTTAGGTGTTGTACAAATTCATGATTGTTTAGCACCATGTTTAGTGTGTTTTCATTATAGTTTACATTATAGGACTTCACAAATGCACTTAATGAACGCCTATTTTCAAATTTCAATCTTCTCTCTCTTCAATCTCTTTCAAAATTGAGGAAGGCCCTTATCCCTAAGTGCGCTCCTCTATTTTTCATCCAATCAAATAATTCATTTCATCTCCTAGGCCGTATAGCATCATTAGTGACCTTTTTTTCATCTCTCAACCCGAGAACTGATTCTTGGATAACTACACACACCCCAAGGCTACCTAGCACCCTTAGACTCAATTTGGCCCCATTTCCTTGGGTACATAACGACCTATTTATTATGTACCCTAGGTTTTGAGCCCAAATTTGAATTAGGATCCTGTGTTGGTGCTTTGGTGGTAATTCCAGATCTATAGTCAGCTCCCATATCCTGATCTCTTTGATTTTATATAAAAGAAAGCCTCACACTTCATTTGGAAAAGACAAATACAATTTCAAGGTTGGAGTCCTAATTTGAAGACATCTTGTGAAGTGAAGACTTGTGGAATCAAGGCTACAACAATATTTTATCAAGAAAATCTTCAATCAAGCATCCTTCAATAAACTCAAGCATTCAAGCACCCTTTCAAATCTCTTTCTAGTATCAAATCAAAATCAATTATGGAGCTTCAAAATGATCATGATGGTGAGTAGGAGTATATTGATTGTTGATTGGCTTGTACTCCTCCTCTCTAGGATTGGGAATAGTTTGTTGTTATTCTTAGATTACACCTTTATGCTTTATAATTACATCTTTACATTTTAAATTTATATTTATGACATGATTTCAATCACATACACATTTATTTCATTTCATTTAGGTTTTACTCTATCATACTAGTATAGATTATTTATGCACTTAGCTCATAGAAATTTAGACATACTCTAGATTCATGAGCACCACACATTTGATCCCTTTACATTGGCTATCCATGGGGGTGGAAAACACCAAAGTGGGTGGTTGACTAAGGAAAACCCCTAAACAATCACCCACACAAACATAGTCTTAGATTTGTAGGTGCAAAAGGTCTCAGAATCAGCTGTTGAGACCTGGGAATCAACTAGACTCTGTCACAGACTGTCTGCAACTCATTTCAACATAAAAGTATGGGTATAGGACAACCCAACCATTATGTACCTAGGTACATAGCGATATGTACCTAGGTACATAGAGACTCAGTCATTATGTACCCTTAGAAAAGTGCTCAAATTCATCAGGACAACATGTTACAGGCTCAGGGTGTCATATTTGCATTTACATGTATCTGTGGGACAATGATAGTTAATAATTCATATATGAAGCTTCATCATCCTCATTCCATTTCTAGGTGCCCTCAAATTTCTCCTTGATCTTTCTATAGTGTTTCATTTTCGGATTTGGGTAATTAGATTAGTTATTGTAGCTTATTTGCATTCATCTCCTTCTCAATTCTAAGTAACAAAGGAATAAAAACTCTTAAGACCCAAAACCGTTATTAGCACACGTTCCCTCTCTAGGTGGTGTTGATCCAATTTGACTTAAGGAGGTTTCATATTCTAATGAACGTTGTGAATTGGGGAAGTTCACTTAGGCCCTATTAGGTGATCCCTATTTCACCTTGTTCACCCACAAAGAATGATTCATTGATGTATATACTTCTTATTACAAAATATGGTAGGGGATTAGTGCTTCAGACTTGCAACCAAATGATCACTACCAGTACAAAAATGGATAAAAATAGGATCTCACTACTCTGGAATTGCAAACAAAGGCTCATTGCGAAAATAGCAAGATGAAACAACAAAATTGTGCACCCAAGACTCACTATCTCAGGGACAATGAAGATATAACTCTTTACAAAAGAAAAGAGAGATTCTCCCGACAATGCAACTCATCTGCACAATACTATCAACCTTAGTAGCACACTGCTACTGCCTTTTCTTCACCACCACTGCCACTAAATTATGGTCTGTTGATTGTACATCTTCATTGGCTCACACAATGTTCTCTTGCTTCACACCTTTTATTTTTCCAAAGCAAAAATTAAACTTTTATACAAGATAATTTATTAGAGATTACAACAAACTTGATCATTTCAAAGGGATATTATAATTTAAGTTACAAGTTAGCCACAAAAATAACAAAATACAATAAGGTCCCATGTCAGGGGCATCCAGACCAAAACATAGAGTGGACCCAACCAGATAAGAGATAAACATTAAATACATAGGTCACACATAACACAAACCCATCCGAATAAGAGATAATCATTAAATACAATATCTAGACCTAAATCAAGAAACATGATCCACTCTAGGAGAGAGAGGGACCATGAACATGCTACACATAGTCCAATACTAGATCCACAATTATCGAAACAACTAAAGCCATCTCAAATGTGTAGAAAGACACTGGCCAAAGAACTACCTACATTTCCAAACCACCACACGCCATGGTGAGATCCATACACCAGGTTAGAAATACTAACACATGCCAAAATTCCATGTCATAAGTCCTCACAACATAATTCTAAACCAGAACAACAACTGAACATAACTGCAACATTGGATAACAGACTAACCAAATCACTAGGAATACTTTCCAGATCACCAAAGAATGCCACAACCAAGACCAAAACCTGAATCCATTTGCATAAGTATTAACGCACCTTCAAGCCTGATTTCCAGAGCAAAAACCTTCTGAAAAGCACAAATGAAGCCCTGTTAACTGCAACTGCAAAATTTGTATTTCTATGTTTACTGAACCACAAATATCCAGATCACACAGACTTTCTAATACAAGAGTATAACATTGAAGCATTGTTGAACATCATCTTCACATGATCACATAATACATCATAGTCTTCCACTATCTTGAATTCATGCTTTTCTTCCATTGCAGTATAATAATGTTCAAAATACATACTTGTCTTCCATTGTACTGTAGCTTTGAATACATATTTGTCCTCCACTATTCTGAATACATACTTGTCTTCCACTATTCTAAAGGTCCAGTACACAAACTTACTTCACTAAGAGTAGCAGACATGCAAACCATAGTGTTTGAGCAACCAAAAATACCTCCAGAACACAATGTTTGACATCAATAAAAACAAACAACCAAACATATATTTCCAACATATACCACCCATTTTGTAACAATAAAATGGATTTTGGTTCATTAGATGATGAAAATAAAGCACAATGGGAGAGGTTCTCACACAAATACCATCCACAACATGTACTATATCATGTCCCTTAGATGTATTGATGCCACATCTCTTTTTTATGGAAGTATGTTGTTACATAGTTAGCTTTCTCATGTCAACAACTATTAATTAAGAGTAGAAAAACTCATAATGTATACTAAACAAGAAATTTATATTAAATGTCACTTAATCATTATGATCAATAAGTACTTTGCTTCCTTAGATAAATAGTTGTAGAGGAGAAAACACTACAAATTAAAAAAAACATCAAATCAACTTATATAAACTCAATGTGAATTACCTCAAAATGTAATATCCTAGTTTATTGATCCATTGATCTTACCAATAGGCAATTTCAAAGAAAGTTAAGCTATGAAAATAACGAGTATCCACAATAAAATCTAACATTTTAAATTACTACTTTCCCCTAGGTTTACAAAAGTCATGAACTCAATGAGATAATAAGAATAATAATAACAACAACAACACAATATTAAGAAAGAGTCTATCAAAATTCAAGTATATTTTCAGCTTCATGCAATATTGTTTCTCCAACAATGTCCATTGAGTTAAACTTGATTATGGAGTTTCATGAAAGAAACAATATGGATGTGCATCATAAAAACTCTACTATACAATCAAATATATTAACATCTTGTGTTTGAGCTTTCAAAGCCTATATACATAATCTATCTTATATGTCAAATCCCAAACAACCCCCATTTCATTCAACTTAAAACCCCTTATTGTCTCCTATAAAATCTCGATCCTCTTAAAGAAAAATGATATAAAACACCACATCAAAGTGATTGTCGATGAGAGACAAATTCCTCACATCTTCACTTTCGCAAGTATCTTTGATCTAGAATGTAACACAAATAATTTCAACCAAAATTCAATAGTCAATAAATTTAAAATCACAAATACCTAATTTATCACAAGATCTAACAATCCACCCACCTCACAACACTTCAATTTTTCTAGCACAAACTAGATTGTTTTCCAAAGGAATTTTAGCACTAAAATTAAGTCTCAAATAATAAACAATTTGGTGATAAGAGATAACACAAACTTCCAATTTGCAACAATAGGTATATACCTTTAAACCAATAAGATTATCAACAAGTTCAAGCTCCATAAGAGAGAGATTCCAATCTGCAACAATAGGCATATACCTTTAAACTAACAAGATTATCAAGAAGTTCAAGCTCCATGTGTGTGTGTGTGTGTGTGTGTGAGAGAGAGAGAGAGAGAGAGAGAGAGAGAGAGAGAGAGAGAGAGAGAGAGAGAGAGAGAGAGAGAGAGAGAGAGAGAGAGATTTACTTTTATTATCAAATGTGAAATCATGTGTGTTTGTCTTCTTCGCACATTAGTGACTTGCATGGTGCATTGACATATAAAGTGGAATAGTCATGTTTTGTACCTGTGCAATCACACCCTTTATACTTGATAACATAAATACCACACAAATGTTCACTTCTTATATGATTGATATAGTACTTGTGATTCCTAAAAGGGAAAAAATCGGCACCAATAACACAATCTAGGTGTTTTCCTACCCTTAGGTATGTTGGAACAAAAGTAGTTGAAATTTTGGAGTGTGTGACCTTATGTGTAAAGTTTAGAAAGTCATGACTTTAGAGGTAAGTGTTGAAATAATTAACGATGTCACATGAATCTAAAAATAATAAGTGCGTGGTAAGAGGAAGTGAAATGCACTAGATGCTTACCATGTTAGGCAAACCCACTTAAATGAACATTATTAAGGCCAACTTGACATTTGAATTAGGGTCAAGATTGTCTAAAAAAGGTAGAGGTTTAATAAAAAGACAAGTTTGAATATACACGACACTAATACATGATATTATCTAAATGAACATTAATGCGCCACACTTATATTTGAAGTGATTGAAAAATACATAACAAAAATCTTATGAAAAAACGAATCTAATATAAATTTTATTGTTGACTAAAAGTCATGTCCACCTAAAATAAAGTCTTTACAAACCAATTAATACTTAAAGACAATTTATACTTCAAAGAAACAAATTTAGTCACATTCACATTCACATTTACTATAAATACACACTAAACAAATAAGAAAACAATTGGTCCCCATTAGAAACAGTTTTTCAGCCCTTCACCAACCCTTGTGTGAGGGCTAAGGGAAAATGTAGGGTTGAAACACTCCAATGACACGTAATGATGACGTGAGCCATTTGTGGTGTCTTTCTAGTAAACAAGGTTTTGATTGTAGTTTTGAACTGCAAATGAAATGTACTCTAAATTCTGGGCGTGCCATTGAAATCAACAGCAGAGAAGACTTTTGCTTCATTGAAAGCTAAAGATGGGATTTAATATAAACGTGTCATACAACCGGCGAAACTGACGGACCTCTTTATGAGATACACGACCAAATTACTAGTCGTTAATATTATTTAAAACGAGGTATAATAATTGTTTAGAAGCTTCGAGACTAATTAGGGTGAGATATTGGGATCAATTTTTATGGAATATGAGGCTTTAGAAGATTAAAAAAGAAAAGATATTGAGGTGGAGTTAGCAATCAATTATTTCAAATTTTAAGATCTATTTTTATAGAGTAAGAGTTCTTACAAAATAAAAAATTGTCTAAATTTGAGTTAGTGATATTTAGGTGGGGCTAGAAATTTTTTCATGAGTGTACAAAATCACTTGTCAATCATTTCAAAATTTAGGATCTAGGAGTTGGAGGTCCTACAAAACATAAAAGAGTGTAAATTTGATCATGAGAAATTGAGGTGGGGCTAGAAACTGCCTCACCAACTAAGAGATCACTTGTCAATCATTTTAAAATTTAAGGTCTTATTTTATGGAGTTGAGGTCTTACGAAACATAAAAGTCTATAAAATTCTTATGAAATTCTTTTAGCGGAAGCGAACATTTTCCCTTTGGAGGCAGCAGCGATAACACGGTTAATAAGTTATCTTAAGAAACTTGAAAACATGGATAACAAACGATGGCCCAAAATCGCGATGGAAGAAGGTTTGGCTCGCAGGAAGAAGACTTGGACGAAACAAAACATAAAGTGGTTGAACAGGTGGAACATCATTCTACAAGAGTGTTTGAATACCAATATGGAAATAAAGAAGTTTGTCATGGGTAAATTTCAGACTGACATGTGGTCTAATAACATGGGTCGAAAAAAGACACATTATATAGAAGTGTTCAACCCCTCCCGTGAGCATGGGGATAAGGCTTACCTCAGGGCAACGCTTAAGAGTAAGCCTAGAGTGTTGGTGGCTCAGTTGAGGACGGGCTCACATCATCTCAGATGCGAGACAGGTATATGGAAAAGGCCCAAAGAGGAATGGGAGGAGAGGATCTGCATGTTCTGTGAAAAAGGCACGATTGAGATTGAACGACACTTTCTCTTCAAGTGCACGACATATGATGACATTCGAGCTCTGTACGGGGACATCCTGAACGCTGGCAACATGTGCAGTTTATTTGATGAGGATAAAATCAAGCAGACAACTAGTTTGATTGTCAAGATTCACAACAGGAGATCAGATATAGAAAAGACTATGGTGTTAGTTTAGGGCTTTGTTTTGTGGTCCTTTCGACTATTGGTCTCGTGGACGTCGTTAAAAATCTTCATTCATTCATATACATTTGAGTTAGTGAAATTGAGGTGAAGCTAGAAATTGCTTCACCAACTTACAAAGCACTTGTCAATCACTTCAAAATTTAAGATCTATTTTCATGGAGTAAGAGGCTTTACGAAACATAAAAGGAAATTGCCTCATCAACTTACGAATCACTAGCTTGAGGCCGGTTTTTTTTTTTTTTTTTAGGAAGCCCCCTTAATGAGACATTTGCAATGACATTAAAGCGTGTAGTGTAATATGTGTACATGTTAACAATTTTTTTAATCTTTCATCTTGAATTTGATAATCATTTTAAATTTATATTTCACACACATAAGAAATAAAATAGTTTCAAAATAAAATAGAAGAACTTTTAAATACATAAAACAATTCAAAATTAATATCTCTTCATCCTTTCAATAAATAAAGGAGTGGTACTAGTTGTCCCACTTAGCAGTCCTAATAGCTACCTTTGTGCACTCAATTTTTCAAAGAGCACATAAGATTTTCACTTTTTTTTTTCATCATTGAATGTGATGTAAGTACTTGTAGCTATTATTTTTGGCTTACGAGAATGCACACAAGGGTCGTGGTCATTTTGAGTCGACATTCTTTATATATTTCCTATTGCCCCATTAACTATTCACTATCCCAATAATTGTGTGCTATTTGTACCAACAAAGTTCGGCAATTGATCTAATTATTAACCCATTTTTTCGTGTTTATACCAATAGACAACTACTGATCCATTAGATACCTTTTAGTAACAAAATTCAATGAACAATAATTGAAACATAGACAAAAACATATAGAAAAAGCAAACATTATCAAATCCAAAACAACAAAAAAGAAACATTAAAGAACAATATTTCTAATCAACTAAACTCAATGAACAATAATTGAAACATAGACAATAACCCCTAGAAAAACAAACATTACCAAATCCAAAACAACAAAAACCAAACATTAAATGTGAAAGAACAATATTTCTAATAAACCCTTCTCCTCTATTTAAAATATCTATGCTAATAAAACATAGACTTTGAACAAAAATATATTATTAGACACACTATGGAAAAAGGACAGTACCCCACATGGTTAGGCCCGTGAGCCAAGGTAAATCCACTACCTTTATTTCAAATAATGACAGGTTAGGCAGAATTTCATAATATAAAAAAAAAACTATAAAAACATTACGTACAATAAAAAAAGCGGTAATAATTATTTAGACTAGATTCAAATTTAAAAGACGTTAGAATGAAAAAGGTCAATAGAGATAATTATGAGCCAATGTAAATGCAATCTCCTGCTGTTATGTCAGAAGAGCCGGGTGAGTGGGGGCAACACTCAATACAAAGTTTGCAGTTGAAAACGTCATTTCTGAGGGAAGAATCTTATCTCAGAGAAAGATAATTCATAAGAAATGGTAAGCATGGTGGAAAAAATCTGAAAGTATATTTTTAGAACAGTTGAGAAGTGGAAATGGAAGGTTCTGATAATTTGTGGTGGTGAAGAAGCCGCTGATTTGGACTGTAGAGGAGATGTTTGTCTGTTCTCTTAGAAGGATGTGTGTGGAGGGCTGTAAGAGCCAACATCGGATTCCCTCATTTTGGAGAATGTGTGAAAGCTGCCTGTGATTCTTCCATGGAGTTTGTGAGGGTAAAGGGGTTTTTTGGGGGGGATTTGTGCCTGTGATTCTTCCATGGAGGTTGCAAGGGTAAAGGGGTTTGTTTGGGGGGTTTTAGTTCTGGTTCTTGTGTGCAGAGTGGAATGCAGGGCGGAAGTGGAGGCATTGATGGAAATGAAGGCGGCCATGGATCCCACCGGGAGTGTGCTTCGTACATGGGTTGCGGGTGGGGATCCTTGCAGCAGCACTGCTTTTGAAGGTGTCGCTTGCAATGAATGGGGCAAAGTTGCGAATGTTTCTCTGCAGAGCAAAGGGCTTTCTGGAGTTTTGAGCCCGGCTGTTGCTAAGCTCAAGTGCCTCAATGGCCTCTATTTGCACTACAATAAGCTGCGCGGAGAGATACCGAAGGGAGTTTCTAACCTTACGGAGCTTGTCGATCTTTATATCAATGTCAATTTGCTGAATGGCACCATTCCTCCTGAGCTTGGTTCGATGTCCAGCCTTCAAGGTTGAAAATGCTTCCTTTTCATCTTCGTCTTTGTTTGATTTTCAGTTTAAGGTGTTTCAATGGAGTTTTTCGTTTTCTTTTTTTCTGTAGTCAGAGCGCGAGTCGAACTTGTGCCGGTGTTTTTAACCTTACTGCAAGTGCAGTGGATTGAATGCATTTCTGTTTTTTCAAGAAATATTTCATTAAAGAAATCTATTTGTGCTACAGCTTTACAGCTTTGCTGCAACCGGTTGAACGGTTCGATACCCGAGGAGTTGGGAAATTTGAAGAAGCTTACCGTCCTTTCGATGCATAATAATCAATTGACCGGAGGCATTCCGGCTTCTCTGGGGAAGCTGAGTTTGCTCAACAGGTTGGATATCAGCTCGAATTATCTCAGTGGACAGATACCTCAGGCTCTCGTAAATCTTAAGCAGCTCACAGATTTGGACTTGCATAATAACAGTCTTTCCGGCTCTGTACCTCAGAGTAGGGTTTTGAAGCCTAAATTCTCGCTGTGATTTGCACTTTTTTTTTTTGAATGTTTACACAATATTTTACGACGGAGTGTCAAATTCATTTTTTCTTTTCTTTATCGCCTTTCACTGTAAATTGCTGCAAGCATTTGCGGTCTAGAGCAACGCTAGGTTTCATTTGTGCTTAATATTTTTCTTAGTTCTGACACGTGACGATCCGATATGTAGAATTTATTGCGTTCTTCTTGTGTATGGCGAGACTGAAGGATGTTGTTGTCCAATTCTATTGGTTTAAAAGAGCGGAACTGTAGGTCATTAATAACTGTTTGGATACATATCATAAATTTGAGGAACATTGTTTTGTACTCCCCTTTTTTGGTTTGTGTTAGGGTTTAGAATGCGTATGATACAATATGAACAAAAATGATATATGGCTTCACATTCTGCTACATATTATAGGGTTTTTTTTTTCTGAAAGAGTGCGATACCTTCCCTTGTAGTTCAGGAATCAATAGGTTTGATGCTTGAAAATTGCGAATTTCAATTTTCTTTTATTTTCTTGCAGAACTGAAGGATCTCAAGGTATTCCAATATGAAAACAACTTAGAACTTTGTGGAAACAATTTATCGAGTCTTCCGCGGTGTAACGTGTCAAATCCGTCAGAAACTGCAAAGCCCATGGGTACAGGGACAGTGAACGTTACTTCAGATCCAGTTGCTGTGCCCAAAATAACAGAGTCTCCAAACCTGACCTCAAGCTGCCATAACTGCTCTTCATCTTCTTCGCCGGGAAACAAAATAGGCATAGTCTCAGCAATCGTAGCAGTGGTTTTCGTGGCAATAGTAGCTGTTGCTTCCCTAGTTTTTGCATTGTACAGAAGGCGAAAACAAAAGATCAGCAGTGCATTTGAGACTTCTGAGAGCAGACTTAGTGCTGACCAATTATATCATTACAAGGACGACTTCAGCAGAAAGTGCTCTTCTCCGTTGGTTCTTCTGGAGTATTCCAGTGATTGGGATCCGTTGGAAGATGGAGGGACTGGAATGGGATGTTTCAGATTCAACCTTGATGAAATCGAGCAGGCAACAAATTATTTTTCAGATAAAAATCTACTGGGAAGAAATGGGTTTTCAAGCGTTTTCAAGGGAGTTCTAAGAGATGGAAGCGCAGTTGTTGTAAAATGTATCAACAAGGCCAGCTGCAAAACTCATGATATTGAATTCCAGGAAGGTCTGAAGACTTTTATGCAGATTCGACATGAAAATGTGGCAAAATTACGGGGATTTTGCTGCTCCAAGGCCAGAGCAGAGTGTTTTTTGGTCTACGAGTATCTTGATAACAGAACTCTGCTCCATAATTTAGATTCCGAGAGTTTGGGTGGACTGGCCTGGCCTACCAGAGTAGGGATTGCATGTGATGTGGCCAGAGGTAAACTATATGCTATGAATTTCTCATTTCTTTTGAAAAATTTAAAAATCCACATAGGAGTAGGCAATTGAAATTAAAATGCTTTCATTAAGGATTTTTGTGAGACAAACCATTGCTTTAAAACAACCATTATAATTGCGAGCTTTGAAGATGAAAGAAAATTTCCTATAGAATGTGTTGAAGAATTAAAAGAATATTCCATCTTTTTTTTCCCAGACATGCACCTTACAAACCTTCTGGAGATGTTAACTCAGTTAACATATGTGCCTTTTTAGAGGCTTTGATTCAATATCCTTGCTGATACCTGAAATTAAAGAGATGAATTCTATTGCTTGAATGTATTCAACTTTCCTCTCCTAGAGTAGCGGTTTCATTGAAAAACTAATATACAGTTTCACAGAAACTCTACAGTAGTCAATCACCTTCTCGCATAACAGATTGCAGCTAGCCTTGATTATCTAAGTGTGTTCAAGTTGGGGGACCTCCCCAAGAGGGATACTAAGAATTTTAGTTTCAGGCCAGTCCAAAAGAAACTGGACTTTGGACACTCTCCAAAATAACTACTCTTAAATATAGAGTTTGACAGTCAAAAGGAAATTTTTGTTCATGTAATGGTGATCTTGGAAATAAGGTGTAAAATCAGCTTGGCTCTTCCACCTTGAACTGTACTCCAAAAGACTTTATTTTTATCATATAATCCCAAGACCTTATGCTTGAAGGCAGCTCCTACTTTGCATTGCCATTTGTATTATGCCTGTACATCCAATTTCCACTCTGTTGAATTGTGGAACACGTACTTAAGTGGGTTAGATTTCATCCAATAAACTCCGTTATATGGGCAAATGATATCTCCTGAATTTGTCTTGTATGTTCTCAGGGATTGACTGTATGTTTACCTTAAATATTTTAAGCAAAATCTACGATATATTTTTGTTAAGGCATGTTTCAAGTTTAAATTCTTGCTTTCAGCCATTTCTCGAGACTCAGTGTTTTCTTCAAACCTGTTTCCTTCAAATATCAGGCCATCAAATATCGTAAATGTTATTCAATAGCTTGATATATCTTGAAATATGATGAAAATTTCAGTAGTTCAGATATTTATCTACTTGATTTCTTAGAAAAGGGATAAATGTTTGTTATTTTTGGGTTTTGCAGGAATTGAGTACCTGCATGAAGGCCTTCCAGAACCAATAGTGCATCAAAATATTTCAGCCGCAAATATATTGCTGGATCAGGAGAACAAACCTCATCTTTCAGATTGTGCCTTGCACAGAATCTTGGCGGACGACATAGTGTATTCTCTCCTAAAATCTTCAGCAGCCATGGGATATCTGGCGCCAGAGTATGCAACTACAGGGCGCCTGACACTTGATAGCGATGTATTTGCCTTTGGAAAAGTAATCTTCCAGCTTCTGACAGGAATAACCAAAACCAATAATTCGTCTTTGCCTCACAGTACTATCAAATCACTAGTGGAATTCAGCAGAGTAGAAGACTTCATTGATCCAAGCCTTAATGGAAAATATTCCATTGTGCAAGCTACGAATTTAGCTAAAATTGCACTGGCTTGCACTAGCGAGGTACCTGACCAAAGGCCTTCCATGAGTGCAGTGCTTCGCAGGTTTGAAACAGAAATTAACCCAAAAATGCTGGCTAATTGTTAAATATTTAGATTTAGGTATTTTACCCGCATTTGTTGTAAAATATTTAATTTTACAGCTGTACAAGTTTCTGTGTAAGATCAGGAAAGCTCTTTGACAAAGACCAGTAAAACGCAAACCTGTACATTTCAAGTTAAAAATCTTTTTTTTTTTCAAATGAGTAGGCCTTAGTCTCTTATTTTCAATTTCATGTGTTTACTCTGCAAATTTTTTATTAACATTTCTGTTGTTTGAGAAATCACAAAATTGTTCTGTTCCATTACACGTTACCTGTATTCATATTTTTTGAACACTTGTTTTAGAGGGAGTCAGCACAGCAGTCATCATAGCAGCAAGAATCTTTTGGGGAGAAAAAATGGCAAACCAAAAGTTTAATGCAATTTTAAAGAAAGTACGCATATATGTTTATATAATTTTATAAAGTTCTATGAACTCTGCTTTATCCTATTTTTGCTTTTCCTCAATCATGACCTGTTATGACCTGTTAAGATGAATAAGCATTTCAACTTGCACAAGTAAGAAGCACTAAAATATCATGTCATGGAAGATTCTAAGAAAAAGTTCCAGAGCTTCACGTAATGGATACCGTTAGACCACCAGACTTTTTCATTGATGATTATCATGACATACAGAGGACTTCACTAATTACTAATTAGAGAGATGAGAACAATCCTCTTTTCATATGTGAAAAAAATATAATCAAGACAAGAGTTGAGTTTACTTATCGCATCCTACCTATTGTAGCTATTAGATTTATCATTTTGCTAATATGCGTATGCCCAAAGCTATTTGATTGCAGAAACCTGTATTCCATTCTTGAAACTTTAAATTAGTTTGAATATGATCTACAATAGATTTAGGGGGTACAGAATAGCTTTAAGGAAGGAGACCACTTAACAACACACTTCCCAGGCTGATTCTTACAAGCTTAAAAACCCAAAAAAAACAGGGGCTTGCACTAAGCTAAGGCAACCGTTGAATCCCTTGTTTCGTGTGAGAACTTGCAGTTGAATAGTAGAAGTTGATTTGGTCTGTGGTTATTTGTTGCTATATACGATTGCTAGATCTTTGAATTTAAACGTGTTAGCAAACAAATTATTTTTCTAGAATGATAACAAGAATATTAATTTCGAATTCTTACCTTAAATTTTCTGCCGCTCCTTTTTATAGCCCTGTAATAGTGTATTGACATTTTGTTCTCTCTAACATAGATTTGGGGCTCCAAGATTCCTTGATTTGATTTTCAAGTCAATTACTATATCGAAACCCAAATCAGCTTTACAAACCAGCCATCTTTACAGTGAAAATTGCATATACTGTAAGAACACAAGATCATAGTTTGTAAACTCAGAATTTTAGTGTAAAATTCTGATACGAAAAAGGTTTGAATTTAAAAGCAAATAAATTTTATGCAAAACACAACAACAAAATGTATCAAATGTTTGGTGGGAAATTGCCCCAACAAGATAGAGGGGCAATGCTTCTTCCATATATATATATATATATATAAATACTACCACAATTTAGTAGAGAGATATAAAGAGAAAATAAAAATGAGAATGACCATTTAGAGTAGCAGCCCCTAGCATAGTTGAGGTGTGATATTCCTCTTCCCTCAACCCCCCTCTCCTGGGTCTTAGGGTATCATTCTTTCAAAAATGCTCAACTCTTATACTTAGATTTGATTGTTTTCAATTTTTTTTAAATAATTATATATTTAATATTATAAATTCATTACTGCTTTTAATTATAATATTAAAAATAAAATCTTAAGATGAAGCTGGGTAGAAGGTGCAAAGAGAACAACCACTCCTAGCCTTTAAACCACAAACACCACAAACAGACATTTGGAACAAATGAAATTCTCAATAAATTTAATTACATAATTATGATTCTTACAAAATTTATCCAATGATAAAGAGTCAAATTTCATATAGCTAACAATTAATTAACCTCAAAAGCTCCCAAATAAAAAATAATAATTTTAAATAAATAATAAAAAATAAATTATTAGTACTACTATAACAAGTAAGATTTAGGACTTATATATATATATATACTCACTTTTAGTTCATTTATTTCAAATGAATAAAAAACTCAAATTACGACTGAAACGTCATTTAGAGCACCTTGCACTCCTCTCCCTTCCAATGTTGCTTTGCCAAATACTTATAAATTGATCGAAAATGCATTGAGGGATTTTCAACCGAGTTCAAAAGTTTATTAAAAGACGATTAATTCATTGTTTGATTTCAGCCATCCACCACAAGCAAATTAGAGGATAAAAATGATCGGAGATGACGATGGAAAATCAGACAGAAAACACCAAACAAAAAATTCATATAAAATGTTTGGGCTGGACTTGTATAATCCTTGGTCGTCCAAAAAAATCATCAATGTCGAGTTAAAGAATGTTCGAACCCAGGAGTCGACTTTTGGCTACTTATTATTTTAGTATTTTTATCACGATTTATCATGATTACGCAATAAAATTTTGTTAAAAGAGTGTTGAGTTAGACTTATTTAATAAATTGCAAATTTGTAAGGGGAAACTCCTTAATTTCAATGATTTCACAATTTCTATGATGATCACAATTTTTTTATGTTTAATTTTGTCATTAGTTGATAGAGGGTCTCGTATTTTCAAAAAAGAGATTCAGATTATAGAAGAAAAAATAGATCTAGTTGGTGGGGACCTTCTCTTTCAGAAAAAGAGAACTAAGTTTTAGAAGGAGAAAGAGATCTAGTTGGTGGGGCGTCTTTTATTTCAAGCTTCACTTGCTTTTAATTCGAGAAGCTGGCCTCGTAGACATTACTAAAAACATTCTTTTATCCATTTGTTCACTAGAAATTATAGTTCTTAGATTGATGATTATATTTGAATTTCATAATGATAAAGTTGAATGATAGTTGTAATTTTTTATGTCTACATTTGAATTATTGTTAAAAAAATAAATTGCAACTACCATTCAACCTTGGGATATTTTGTATTGTAGCATTGGGAAACATATTTTATGTGGGTATCACAATGAGAAAATTATTTGATATTGGGGAAAGATATTTAATAAAGTGAAAACATAGTACTCAATATTAAATGAGGGGCTAATGGTATTGTATTTTTCTTTGTCTATATCAAAATTATTGTTTCAAAACTATAAATTGCAACAACCAATATTAAATAATTTTCTCAATGCGATACCTACATTAAATATATTTAATGTTACAATAGAATTTCAAAATGGGATATGGGTTTTGGGGATATGACGATTAATGGTCTATGTTGGGAGACGTGAACGTGACTATAAAGAATAAATGGTATTTGAAAAATTAGCTGTAAAAAATTATTAAGAAATAACAACTGAAACTTTGACTTATAAGTAATGTTGAATTATATGAAAAATGTCAAAATACAATTGACCTATGATCTAATGTTTTTAACCCCCATGTATAATTTCGTAAGTTACATTTTATTAGTTAGTTATTAGATATAAATTAGTGAATATTATCAATGATTATGTTGGTTAGAGATATAATGTACTTCTAAAGATTTAAAGTAAATTTTGAAAGGTTAATAATTATATTGGTTATTTGATTCACTAATAGAATTTATGCTTGTTGACTATAGTTTAGTAGTGTAACTATTGTCAAATAAAGTTAGAAATGCTATATTATTCTATAGATCCTAGTTAGGCAGGGGGAGATTGGTTTTATTCTCAATGATTAGGCGATTCTTCAAATCCTATCATGTGTCCTCTGTAACTTTCTAACCCAAATAGGTTGTCCTACGAGTTGTGGAATCGCCTATGTGTTAGGAATTGAGATAGATTTCTCTTTATCCTTTGTATTGAATTCCTTTCCACATTTGGTGTGACATACTTGTGATAATGACATCATAAAATTGATGCCATTAGTTGTGCTAAATAAATCCTTTCAACAAATTGTTGTTTGTATTTAAATGCAATTTCTTTTTGTCCACAACCTCTTCTTTTGTTGTTATAGATATATATGTGTTGCAATAAATAAAAGGTAAGTTCAAGTGTTGAGGTCCTACATACCGATTTTGAAAAGTGACACCTACTTAATGTATATATTACCTTTCTCAAAGGAAAAATATATAAGTTACTAAAATGGATAGTCATTCTTTTGGGATAAGGTGTTGTATACCTTGCATAATGTTTCTAATGTATTATTTATTATGTGTGTGTCGTGTACCTAGTGGAAACCTAGGTGGATGTGTATTACAAGGAGTTAACATTCTTGGGGTCTCTTTATTTGTTCTCATCGTAAAATTGGGAATATATTTAATGTGAGTGTCACATTGAGATAATTATTTAATATTGGGGAAAGATACTTAATAAAGTAAAAGCTTAGTACCCAATATTAAATGAGGTGTTGATGGTATTGTATTCATATGATTTTTTGGTAGATGGTTTACTTTATCACTAGTATTTTGTGTGAGCTTGATTCTATAAGAGAAACCACATCTTGATGGTTTAGGTTGGTTGGTTGAGTGAGTTGTTATTGAATCTTTATGAGGGCTGCACATGTGAAGCATGACATGAGATGTGTGGATTCATACGTGGACACGTGAAGGATGTATGGGAGAGGCTTGATGTTTCAAAAGAGTTCATTGTAACTCTGTAAGTGTTTTGTATTGCTTTATTGCTAAATAATATAGAGGAGTATGGATGCTTTTGGAAGTTGAGTTTTTCCTTCATGAGGGTTTTCCTAGGGTATATCTTGTGTTATCTTGTGGCTTGTCTATTTGATCTATGCATAATATTTATTCTATAAGCTTGTATACATACTTTCTCCCATGGGTCATATAGGAAATGGATTAAATGAAAGGGTGATACCACAATAGTGGGTTACACTTTTTTGCCTAAACGGACATTGAACTCTACATTTTGAGAAAAACTTTCACATTCGGATGCATATTGTCGTTAAACTGTTTGAAATCGGAAGACGAAGTAAACTAGAGTCTTTTAGGATTTTCTGTCTAGATTCTAAATATATTTTTTTAATTTTTTTTTGAATTGATTTTAATGGTTTTTTTTTTCTCCCACTAAAACTGCTATGTTGCTGAAAACATCTTTTTCAAAAAGGTACAATGACTTCGTACAACATAACTTTTTTTCTAAGATAGATAGCAATGTGATTCTTTTGAATTTGGTTTTGTAACATCCATACGGAGGGCATGCAATTGGTTTGATGACATTATCATGATTATTGCATATTTTATGAACGTTTGAAGTAGAGTCAACTATAATTTTGACA
>MU228288.1:896993-922917 GCA_018584345.1 Thuja plicata | reverse complement strand
ACTAAAATCTATACTAAATTAGGTTCGATAGAAACTAAATTAGTTTCGATCGAAACTAACTTAGTTTCGATCGAAACTAGGTTAGTTTCGATAGAAACTAAGCAAAAATGGTAGTTTCGATCGAAACAATCAAGTACTTTCTATCGAAAGTACCTGACTAAATCCTCCCACCTCGCGGATTCGTGAGTAATTTCTTCCTCCAAAAAAGTGTAACCCACTATTGTGGGATCGCCCGAAAGTGATTTTGAAACATTATTTCCTTGATTGTGATTTTTCTTTCATGCTCAATTGTCTTTTTTTCTACCTTCATGCTTCATCACCTTTCAAAACCCATTTTTTAAACTTTGAAATGACAATATCCCTTTTAAATCAAACTGCCCCTATCAATCCTACAATCAATTAGGGAATTTGTAATTGCTTCAATGATTTCATATTAGTAAAACTAATGATTTCGGAGTTTAAATTTGTGCTTGTGAATTTTGCATTCATCCATTATGGCACTATTTTTTGGCAATTAAAATCATGATTGTTCAACTTTAGATTATGTCCAACTTTCCTAACTCCACTTCCCAATGACTAATTTTGGATCTTTTTTTTATCAAGAGATGTTTTTTTCTATTACAAGGGTCTTTTATCCTTGTCATTTTTTAGACTTTTCCAACATACGCTCCCATATCATCATTGGATGGAGCCTCTTTATTTTAGCCATTTTCAAGGATAAAAATGATAATTTCTATCAAGTTTTCAACAATTTCCATAACATCAATGAATAATTTGCTACTTCTATATAGTTTCTAGGCATGTATTCAATTACTAGGACAACATTTGGCATCCTTAACATTACTTTTCTTTTCAAATATTTTTTTCTCTACCATAAAAAAAAAGACTCTCATTAGAAAAGAGAAGAAAGGAAGACAAAGCTAGGTCCTTGAGCGGGCAATATCTGTTCAACTGCCAAAAACTTCAAAATCCCACCATAAAATTGTTTGGTTTGACCCTTTACATCAACATCCTCTATATTGCTTACTTAATAGGATGACTACCAAGTAAATGCTCACCAAACATTGCTTGAATGGATTGAAATAGTACTCACGAGAAATGAGTAATATTGAATAACAAGATAATAAATATCTATTTGACTACCAATGTACATTTGATAATTTTAACATTTCAAACTCATTCCCACTTACAAAGTGAAAGGATATATATACTAAATGAACCACATTGAGTTTTTAAGATCTTTAGGAATTAGCTCTCTTAGCATGTTGAACATCACTGCCACCTTCACAAGACAAGGATTAAGAAATGTCTCTTAGTTGTACATTTCTACTCACACAAAGCTCTCCTTCATTCAAGTTTTTTTCCATTTTCCTCAACACATTTTTTTAACATGTTCATTGTAAAACCCATCAACAAATAATTCAGTTCATAACTAAAAATTCACACAACTAGAAAATCCTATCTAATAAGAAAAAAACCACAAGATTGAATAAGCCTATTGTATGGTTTGGGAAATCTTTGAAGCAACACCATTATATTACTTAAAGTATTAACATGAATTATAAGAGTCACCGCTCGATGTAAACACATCAAATTTAGACTTCGAATAACTACTTAATTAACATCCTTTTACAATTTACAAGCTCATAAACCTAAATCAAGAACTTAAAAAATACATCACATGACATATATAAACAGAACACATAAGAAATGTAATGAATAAGCTTTATTTTGGCAAAGATTATTTAATGGTGCAAGGATCAGTCATTACTTATAAACACAAACACATAATAAATGTAACGAATTCAAGTTTTATATTGGCAAATATTATTTAAATTTCTCCTTTGTCATTTGACTTTAAATTATAAATGCTGACATAAATGATTCCTCTGCAAAACTAAAAAAATTTCAATTTTGTTTCAACTTATTTGGGTTGTCTGTTTGGAGATCTCTTTTAAATGCCATTTCCATATGACATGCCTGTGTAGGAGAGGACAAAACACAGGTTAGATAAATCATCAAGACATGGTTGAATTTGTGAATCAGATAATCCATAGAATTATTAAATTGTTTAATGTGAAGTATTAAACATGATCCATTTGAGAATTTTAACGTGGATTGTATAATATTTTTTTGGATTTATTGATATTAATGTATAGAATTATTCAGCGTCTAATAAACGGTCAGCGAATGCAAAAGAGTGTAAGAAGAACTTAGAAATGTTTAAAAATATTAGAAGACAACTTTTTAATTGGAAAATTGAGGATAGATTTCCAATGTTTCCTCACTTTGAGGTCAATCTTATGACAACATTTTATATGTATGGAAAATAATATTTACTCAGATGTATATAATTGAAAGTATAAATTAGTTAAAATTATAATTGAAAGTATAAATTAGTTAAAATTACTTAATGTGATAAGTTTGGATTAGTTAATGAATTCTTTATATTATTTTGAGAAAGTGTTTGCAATGGAGTGAGATGTTTGGTTCTAAAATTTAGATGAGCGAATGAGTGAATCTTACTTCACAATGAAATATACTATCATCATAAGGAAAATAAGTGATTTGGACATGCCTTTTGTCTGAGATTTTATGCAAGATCATGATCATTTCACGGTTGAATTCATAGATTTAGGCTGCTTCCTTATACATGGATCTATCTTTTGGCTTGTATATTTGATTCTAGTGATTGCATATTTTCATTGTCTGGTTTTGTTGGTTGTTAAGGACCAGTGATATTTAAAAATACCATAAGGAATTTGTTGAATTGTTTGGGGTAAGTTCTCCTAGGTCAACTCTTTAGAGAGACTAAATTTATGACCATGATAAACATTTGAAGATGGTAGGCAAGTGCGTAAATATTTTAAATTATGAATTTGAAGTAAATAATATTCCTTTTAGTACACCAATCAAAGTATTCCTCTAATAAATGCTCTTTAAATGTTTTAGGAAGTCAAACAATACCCTAATGTACAATAATAATTTTTTTAATGGGTACTAAAACTATGTATTGTGGCAAAGAAATAGATGGGGGTCACCCATAATTTAAACATAAAAATTTGAAATTTATGTGCCGATCTTGTGGGGCGTGGACTCAACATAAGGGGGTAGTTAAATCAAGGTGGGGAATGAGTGTCTAGACATGATTTAGAAAAGGGCATAATGTAGCACATAGGAATGGATGGTGACACTAGTAATTGAAAGAAAGTAGGGTATGCATAACGAGTGAATGCACAAGTTTGCAATTCTTTTGGTATGTAAATTAAACTTTGTAAATGGTTGGTTGTTTCTCCATGGATGTAGTCAGTATTGGGTGAACAACATTAAATTGTGTGTTATTATGGATTGTTATTTTTCCCATTTATTCTACATTATATTTGATATTGTTTATTGCTCCAGACTGTCTAAACCCTATTAACCGATATTAGAGCCATATATTTTAGTCATTTTGTAGGAGATTTAGATTTGTATGGGAGTAATGACAAAAAGAAGGCAAGTTTAATGTGTAAAAGTTCAACAACCAAACTATCATCTATTGAAGATGCAAATGGAAGATTATTTATATTAGAAGGATGTTTTCTTATCATTGGGTGGAAAATCAAAGAATTCGATCGACGCATATGAAATATCAATCATGTGAGGTTCTCAATAGAAAGACACTAGGAATAATACAATTGTTTCTAGTAGCATCAATGACTTTCAACATATCAAAAGAAACAAGACCGATGGACCTAATGTTTTTATTTTGATACTTTTTAAATAAACACCGACCACTTGAAATTGATATCCATGGTTGTTCTGACTAGGTTGTTGCACCAATCGAAGATAGAGAACAACATGAGTCCTTGGGGGCACAAGAGCACCCCTACTGTGGGCCGTGATGCAGTCAGAGAGAGAGAGAGAGAGAGAGAGAGAGAGAGAGAGAGAGAGAGAGAGAGAGAGAGAGAGAGAGAGAGAGAGAGAGAGATGCACCACATCTAGTGTGGAATTCGACTTAGAGGCATTCAATCATAACTGACACACGATAGCTTCACACCACTTGCTTTTCAACCAAGCATGATGACCAAATGCATGAATCAACAATGAATCAATCAAGTGCGATGACCGATGGATAACCTATACAAAAAAACCTCATTTTTGAATAAGGTATTTCTTGTGAAATATCTATTTAATATGAAGATGTCAAAAGGTAGGTTTGTTGCTGATCATTAATACGAGTTTAACATGGTTACTAGTAAATTAAGTTCTATATAAGTAATGCTTATTATTGTGATAATAGGTAGTGTAGAATTTTGTAGAGAAAATAATAAAGGTTAAACACATATTTACATGAAAAACTAAGAAGTATAGGCAAAGATATTTCATATTTTATTTTTCACGAATTTTTCGTAGTTAAAAAAAATTCAAAAGTGTGAAGAAAACATGACTTCTCGTAGCATATAACATGTGAGTTGCAAAGCCCCATTTGAAGACAAATTTCTAAAAATTATAGAAAGCATGACTTGTACAATTGCATTTTGAACACATGTCAAAATGACTATAAATAGTAAGTCCAAAAGGAATGCCTAAAGGCACACGACATCTTTGGTGAATGCTTGCATGTTAGGAGGGAAAAGATAACCCCCTTGCAACCCGCGACCTTCAGCCTTCAACTTGAATCTATGTCCTTCGGACAACTACACATGGTGCAACCTTGAGACACTACCATTGTATCCCATGATGACTATTCCTCACTATTGAAATAATATTAGAATTGAGTTCATAATCCAATATTCTCTCACTTGAATGTTGGAAATAATGGAATGGTGTACTGAGAGGGTAGGGGTGAATCAGTACCCTCAAAAACTTTTATCACTTAACTCTTTATCCTTTAGTAATCAATTGTATTACCAACCATGTATGCTATTCTATCTTTGTGTGTGTTATATCAATTCATAATTTAATAAGCATGTAAAACACTCATAGAAGCATTCATGAAATGTATAGATACATGACACAAGATGTGGTAATGCAGAAAACCCCTGTTAGAAGGTAAAAAATGCGGCGGGGATGAAACCCATAAAGCTTCACTATCTGTAGAATGGAAGGGGCCGGTTAAGGCTTACAATTTGATCACTTCTGATGATCTACCCTGTTAGGAGTATTATGTAGAGACTAATTAAGTTCTACTCTATTAAGAGCTTTAGCAACACTGTTTAGTGTGCACTCGGTTAAGAGATTTACAAAGGATTGTTAAATCCACCTTTCTTGAAAGGATTTCTTCTATTTGCTACACTTGTTAGAATGTAGACAAAAATACTCAGTGACCTGAGTGTATGAAATCTATAATTGATGATTACAGATCCATTAAATTCACATGTACAATGTATCACCTAATGTGATTGATTAATACCTTTGTTGCTTGGTAGCCTTGAATCTGGTTCTTGATAACCTAATTCATCTTTTGCTGTTCTTGCTTGAAACTCTTAGTCTGATCCATAGATGTGCTCCTTGGTTACTATCATCCTCACATCCGTATGAAATAAATGATTACACATCTATTTATACAATAGATTGACCTAATTAAGTTTCACGTATTACAAAGATAACTCTATGATCAAAGGTTTACAACTTGACCTTGATCTACTAGTTTGCATGTTTTCAATTAGTTAGACTGATTAAAAAAAATTACAATTACAATGCTTGTCCCTCAAGAAATGGTTTTAAATCAAATCAAAATGCTAAATATAAAACATAAGTGTTTTATCTGACGTAGAAGTTAGATCCACATTTCTCGGGATTTAACTGACTTTTGGTGACTGATGCTCGGGTTGCTCTGTTGTCAGTCTGTTGGTGTTCCTTATTTAAACTGTCCGTCGGGTTCCCTTTCTCTTTCGCCTTCCTCTGCTTTTCTGCTCTATCGGTTTACACTTCAACATTTTCGGGTTGAATTATGTAAATTGTGTCAGGTTTCTCTTGTGATTTGTCTTGTCAGGTTTCTCTTGAACTTAACCCTTTTCGGTGACCTTTGCTATCTGTACTTTCAGTGTAGGTGTTACCGATGGTCAAAATGTGTTTTCCCTTTGTATACTAATGGAAAAAATAATGTCTTCAATCTCCCCTTTGACATTAGTATCAAAAACTGATATGTGCAAAATACTAAAGTGTATCTCACCTTATCTTCATATCATTCTTCCCCTTTTTACTACTGTACATACCATTTCCCCCCTTTTTTGATAGTAAGGGCAAAGGTGTATACTTACAACTTATCAAAAATATGGGAATGGGAATTCTTCATGTCTTCCATCAGTTTCTCCCATTTCTCCTTTAGGTGTTCAAGAGCCATTTTCTCTAGTGTGATTTGGGAATGCATATCATATATGCTCTCTACTACAGACATCTCTAGGGTGGAAATTAACTATCTTGCCAAAGTCATGTGCTGTTGCAAAAGTGTAATATTTGGTAGCATTAGAGCCTGTAGCTCGGTAACCTCATCTCTAAACTTGGTTTCTGCCTCTAGAATTTCTTGTCTCAACCTTCTAGATTTCATAATCTTTTCCAAATGCATCTTGATTGCATTGTCATTTGTGGTTAGACTGTGTGCACT
This sequence comes from Thuja plicata, assembly GCA_018584345.1. Classification (NCBI taxonomy): domain Eukaryota; kingdom Viridiplantae; phylum Streptophyta; class Pinopsida; order Cupressales; family Cupressaceae; genus Thuja; species Thuja plicata. The sequence goes on along the minus strand of MU228288.1, from coordinate 916,328 downwards.
TGTATTTAGATCAGAATCTATTTATGCAATCTTATCACTATTTTCCTTAGTGAATTTCTCTAAAGTGCACAACTTTTATATTAAGGAAATAGCTTCAGAAATTGTTGGATCTAATTCATCTGCAAGTTCCAAGAGCTTTACCTTGTTCACTGCCACTTCTTGGCTGATCTTTTCTGTCAATTTGTATTGATATTTTTGTCTTGCTCGTTCTTCAATTACTTTTTTTGCATCCACATTCTGAGATGTGATGGCCTCGGTTAGAACAATAAGTTGATCAAGGATAGGGGCATCTTGATCAACATCTATGTCAGGAATAATTTGTGTCAATATATCCCTTATAGTTTCTAACACTAGGGATTCTTTGTGCTCTTTCCTTATCTTTTCTTGCATAGCTTTCCTTTGACATATTTACCCATACTCTTTGAGAGATTCAAAATCCAATGTAGAAAGGTCACACTTCAGTATCTCAATGATTTCATCCAGTGTTACCTTCAGCTTGGACTTCTTTGTCTTCTTCTTCTTCCTGGATGCTGAGTGGGAAGCACTTGAATGTATCACCAAAGCAAGATCCTTTGCTTGGTCAGATGTGCTCTATGAAGGCTTTTGTAGTGTTGTACCTTTTTCCCCCTGCTCAGTATCTGCCTGTCGGTTGGGAGAGGACGTCTCCACATCAACCTTCGGTTTATCTACAACATCTCCTTCGATATCCTTAGGAGTATCATCTTCTTTCTTCTCTTCTTCACCTTTTTCTTTCTACCCTTCATTTGTTTCTTGTTGTGCTCCATCTATGACATTTTGGTCATCAGTTGTATCTTTTTTTCTCATCATTACCCTTATCCTCGGGTATGCTTGCATCAGGCTCAGGTGAGTTTTCCTTTTGTGAGATTATGTTAATAACTTTTATTAACAATGGTATTTGGCCTGGTATATTCAACTGTGCAGTATCTGTAGTTGTGTCTTGTTCATCAGTTTGGGCTGGGACAACAGTGACTTCTTCATCTTTCTGTACCTCATATGTAGGATCTCCTCCGGTAATATTAATATAACTATTATCGGGTCATGTTTCATCTGTAGTGTCCATATCCTTGTTACCTTTTGTGTTTAATGCTTCTTCATTAACATCATCATCAGTTATAAGAATATGTTCGGGGCTCGGTTTAGCTTGATTTGCTTCATTATCTGGCTTGTCGGTAAGAGTTGCTTGTGGCTCGGGGCTTGAATCCATTTTTGACACCTTAAGTATCTTTCTCCATTCATCCTCACTTTTTATATCAAGTTCAATTAGATGTCCCTTTAGCACTTGGTGGGCTCTTAACTTTTGTGAGAACCTGTTGGAATGTTTCTCCATCATTTCTATAATCTTTTCCATCTTAGATTCAAGTGGCATAACTGAAACTAGGGCTCTTTCCCTTATTTGTTTTTCTTCTTTTAGAGCATATGTCCACCTAACTGACAATCTATCCATAATTTATTTTGGCATTTTGTCTTCAAATTGGTTTGGTATATATTTAAATACACTCATCATTGTGATGATGCCTTCTTCTAACTTGTTCTGGTCCTCGGGGTCCAAAGTTAGCCATTTTCTAATCTTGGGGTCTGTGATTGAACCTGACTTGATCATTGATGCACATACCTCATCAATTGTGGTAGGCATCTTATTCTTAAAGGTTGTTCATCATGTTCAGTGTCCTCAATGTCTTCCTTAGTTCTGATGAACTTCCTTCTTTTTTTTGGTGCCTTTTTCCCTATTTGTGGCTTTCTTTTATAGGTCCTCACTTGACCTTTCTTGATCGGTGAAGGACTTGCATCCTTTGCTGTGTGAATTCTGGTCCTAGATGCAACAGTAGTCCTAGGCTTCTTCGGGGTTGGTGCATCAAAGTATGTGGATTCTAAGTCACTCACCTTCTCAGCTTCACCGACGGGTGACTGACCCTCGATTTCTTCTGTCTGTTATGTTTCCTCTTCATTTACCGACAACTTTTTCTTCAAAGTCTTAACCATTTGTCCTTCTTCCTGTCAATCTTTTTTACAACTAATCTGGTTTTTATCCTTTCGTTGGCTTCCTCATAAGTTCCAAAATTAGGTTGTGACTTGTCCAATGGTTCCTTTATCAATGCTTCAATGTCATTTGTTGCTTGAGCTATGTTAATCTCATAGTCAAGTGGTGCCAACCATGCTATCCTCGGTACAACTGGCTTGATATAGGTGTAATCAGTGTCCACCATAAAACAAATTTTAGTCTTGTATTTTTCTACCAGTTGTTTTGGTATCTTCATCCTCTTCTGCATTCTTTCTTTGAATCCAGTGAAGCATTCATCCATGACTGATTCAAAATTATCTCCTAGTGATTTGATGAACTCACTAATCTATGTGGTCACTGGTCGGGTAGTGTCCCATTTGACATTTCCAATAGATGGGAAGGATTCTTGAAAATAGAAAAATGTACACATAATGAGTGAACCAAACTTATATGAGTTAGACTTTGTAGTCCTGATTGTCCTCATGTTCTCATCTAATTTCCTTAGTAGAAGTTTCGATAGATCTATTTGCAGTCCCTTCTTAAAAAATTTGTGTGCTGTATCCACTGCTCCGGATGCAATATTGTTCATCCTGCTAGCCTGTAAGAACTTGTATCCTAAGACACATGCTCCAAATTTCATTTCATCATTTTTGATGGTGGATACCCTTAATCCTCTTCCATCCCATAATTCTCCTGTGTTATTTTCAATGTCAGCGCGAGGGGGGTGCTTTAGTGCCTTTGCTTTATCGGTTATAGAATAACCAGTAAAAATGTGTATAACATCCTTGGTTATCGGTTTTGGCTCATCCAGCCATATCTTTCGGTCATGTACTCTACTTAGTACTAATCGAATCCATTCGATCTTGAATTCCTTCGAGAATAATAGGGAATGTGTGAGTCCTTTCACTTTAATGTGCTTATGTTCTTCTTTGATTGTTCTATCATCTTTTCAAAGCTTTTTGTAAGTTTTCTCAACCTGAAGATCTCCTATTTCTGCAATCTTGCAGTGAATGTCCGTTCGGACGTCCTCAATGAGCAAAACCCTAGCTGGTATACTGGAGAATGCACCAACATTGTTGGGCTGTGAAGCAACCTCAAGATAGATCTTGTAATGAGGTTCTTCACAAGTGGTATTCTTGATTAGATTGACCTTTATCTTCTTTGCATTCTTGATCTTGGAGGTTTGTGAAGTAGTTTCCATCATTTCAGAAATTAGGGCTTTTTCCAGTAAAAGAAAATAGAGTTCTTGGTGAATGCTGTTACTTACTTCAACCTTTTGTGACTGTTAGGAATCTTTTTGAGTGTTGTGAATAGGGTTGAAGTTGCTCTAAAATATGGTTGCTTCGTGCTATGGTTTCGCTCTGCTTCTTTGCTCAAATCACTTTGTGAATAATGAGCTCTTCCTTTGACTATTTATAGACTTTTGCCCTAAGTCATGTCATAAATGCTCACCCACTTCTCGGTGTTTGAAGATGGATTCGTCGGGTAGCATACACACTTCATTCTCTGTGAGAACATGATGCTCAGGCCAGGTGTTAACTCATTGGACTGTTTAGCAACGAATCTCGGTATATGGTGAAGGCAACATTGTCTTTTTGCATGATTACCGACGGAGCTCGGTTTACACTAGCGACATAGCTTTTTATGTGTTAACCGAAGATGCTCGGTAAGTATAGACAACTTAGCTTTGTAAGTACACCAATGATTTTGGTAATTATTGACCGATGATATTGAATTCACAAAATCATAACAAGCAATACCATAGTGCATCTTTAATCATGCTAGTTTGGCATTTCATCAATGTATAATGGAATTGATGCAAAATATAACTTGGTATAATGCATTTCCATACTTACTTGTTCTACTTAGGTGGGGATGGTGATGTCACCAGATCCATTGGATAAGGTGTCACCATTTGCATTGCTTTGTCCAGCTTCATCAGTGTTTGTAGCTTTCCTCCACATTTGTTTTCTCATCTTCCTGATGTCTTCAATGGTGTTTCCATTGGCAAAGGTGCTTGTCTCTGTCACTCGATCTCTATAGTCCTTTCTTATATGACCAACTATATGACAGTGTAGACATGCCATTCCAGGGTTAGTCTAGCTCCTAGACTTTCTCATCCATTGTCTAATGTAGTTTGCAGCTATGTGTCCAAATCTTCCACATGCTGTGCAATTTGCCCATGTATTGTAATCCCAAACATATGAGTTACCAACTCTTTTATGTTGATAGGAAGTTTCATGATCTTTAGGCTTCCATGCTTGCCTTTTCTTGTTCCTGCATTCAAGAGATGTGTGCCCATGCATTTTGCAAGTAGGACAGTATTTATCCGTGTAGGTTTCCTTCTTTGGTTGTTTCACCTCAGATTTAAATTCATATGCTTTATGTCCTTTCTTGTTACATTTATAACAAATTCTTATGAATGAAGGTTTTGATTTAGGAATACCTTTTATTTTTCTCTTGCAAACATTTGATGTGTGGCCTGGTTTTCCACAGTGATTACACGACTGCTTTCTTGGTCTTGGATTTGTGTAGACATTCTTTGGATCAACTTTGTATGGTGATTCTCCATTCTCAGTATACCCTAGTCCGGTATTGTTGTTGACTCTTCTTTGTCCATCCATAAAATCATCCATCCTTTAGGTGCTTTCTTCAGATCTTTTAATCATGTCATTGTGATGTTGCTGAATTCTCACTCCATGCTTTAGTTTTTCATTTTCTTCTCTTAGCTCACCGATAGCTTCTATTCTTTCAATGAGTTCTATGTTCATTCGGTTTGCCTACTGACTCATAAAAATAATTTGATTGGTGATCTCATGATGATGTTCTGTAAGTCTTTGTATTTCTTACTCTTTCTGTTGGAATTACTGGAATGATGTACTGAGAGGGGAGGGGTGAATCAGTACCTCTAAAAATTTTATGTGATTAGCCCATTAACCTTTGTGTCATCAGATTTGTATATTCACCTATCTATCTGTTTATCTTTCTTTATGTATATGAAATCATAACATAAGTTCTTTACGTGTAAACACTCAAGAAACATACATGAAATTAAATAACACATAACACAAGATATGATATTGCAGAAAACTCATGTTAGGAAGTAAAAACTGCGATGGGGATGTACCCACAAAAATTCACTATCTATAGATAAGAAGGGAGCCGGTTAAGGCTTACAATTTGATCACTTCTGATGATCTACCCTGTTAAGAGTATTAGAGTGGAGACCTGTTAGGATCTACTTTGTTTGAAGCTTTAGCAACACCGTTAAGTGTGCACTCTGTTAAGAGATTTGTCAAGAACTATTAAGTCCACCTTCTACTAAAGGATTTCTGATGTGATGCACTTGTTAGCATGCAACTACATTATAAATGTTGATCTGATAGTATTTGCAATCTCTAATTGCTGATAACAGATCCTATAAATCTTACAATGTATATGTAATCACCTTGAGTGATTGAATGATACCTTGTCTCTACTCGTCGGTAGCCTTATATGTGTTCTTGAGAACTGATATGATCTATTTCTGAAATTTGCATGAATTCACTTCTGCTTCTTAGATTCTCTTCGTGGCTACAATAATATTCCAACTATATTGATTGAACATCTATATATACTATTTTCTAGGTCCATTCTTGATTCACGCTTTTCAAGTTAACTCTAGATCCAAGGTTTACAACTTGACCTTGATCTTTAGTTAGTTATGTTTTAGATCCGTTAGGATGCTTTAAAAAAATTACAATTTATACTTGCTTGACCCTCAAGTAATGATTTAAAACAAATTAAAACTCTATAAATAGAATTACAATGTTTTATCTGACGTGGAAAGTTAGATCCACTATTTGCGGGTTCTATAACTGACTGTCGGTTCTGATAGTCAGGCTGCTCTGTCATTCTGTTGGGTTTCTTTCATTCTTTGCTCTGTCGGGTTTCTGCTCCGTTGGTGTCCCTATTTTGAACTATTTGTCAGGTTCCTTGCCTTTTCTTCTCTGTCGGTGATGTTCACAAAACTGTACCGTCGGTGATGTCCTTTATGCTTTGTCATTGGTTCAACACTTGTTAGTGTTTGTCGAGAAATTCTATACTTAGCATTTTCATGACAAGCATTGTCATCTTGTCGGTTATGCAGTGCGCTGTCTGTCGGGTATGCCTATACCGGTGACCTTTATCATATTTTTCACTTAAGTATACTAATGGAAAAACTTAATGTCATCAATCTCCCCCTTTGACATTAGTATCAAAAACTGATATGTGCAACATACTTAATATATTAGTATGTACACCTGTGTATACTTCATCCTTAGTCATTTCATGACTCCCCCTATGCATATTCTGGTAAGTGTAGTTTTATGTACATATAATTGCCTTCCCTTTTTTTGTTTCCTTTTTCTGATATAGATATATTGTACATATTTATCTTTACATATCTATTCTTGCTGTACATACAACATACATATCCTTTTCCTCCTTTTTGATAATAAAGGCAAAGGTACTTACAACTTGTCAAAAATGTGGGAGTGTGAGGCTTTGATTTCCTCCATCATCTTTTCCCATTTCTCCTTCAAATTTTCAAGAGCCATGTGCTCAAGTGATATCCTCACATGTATATCATAGATGTTGTCTACCACAGACATCTCCGGGGTTGAGATCAGATTCCTTGCATCTGTAATGTGTTGTTGTAGAGTAGTGAAGTTTGGCAATATGTGAGCTTTCAGCTCGGTAACCTCATTCCTAAATTGTGTCTCTGCATCCCATATCTCTTGTCTTAACCTATTTACCTCTGTGATCTTGTCATGATGCAACTTTATTGCATTTTCATCAGAGGTTAAACTTTGTGCACTTGCTGTCAGATCTGAATCTAGTTGGGACAACTTTTCACCATTCTCTTTTGTGAAATTGTCAAGTGTGCACATTTTCTGAACTAAGGTAATAGCTTCTGCAATCATTGGTTCTAATTGACTTACTAATTCAGAGAGATTTACCTTGTTTTCTACTACTTCTTGGCTGATCTTCTCAACTAGTTTGTGTTGATACTTCTTCTCTTCCTGTTCTTCCATTACCTTCTCTGCATCTACACTTTGAGTGGTGATGGCGTCGGTAAGAACTGTAATTTGTTTGATGACTGATATGCCATTTTCAACTTTTACCCTAGGAACAAGTTGTTGTAGTATATCCCTAGCTTTGTCAAGTGTTTGGGCTTCCCTATATGTTTTTCTCATTTTCTCCTGTAGGGCTTTTCTTTGACACATAACTCCAAATTTTTGAAGTGTTTCAATATCTAAAGTTGATACATCCCACTTGGGTATTTCGATTACCTCATCAAGTGTTACAACCAAGATATCTTTCTTTATTATTTTCTTCTTCTTCTTCTTTTGTTGGGAGATGAACTGGTGAAATACCAGTTGTAGATCCTGAGATTGGATTGATTTGGTTGGTGAAGGTCGAGAAGATGAAGCTTCTTTTTGCTTCTGTTTAGAGTACACCTGTTGGTTGTGTGAAGATGTCTCTTCAGTGGCCTTGGGTGTATTAATAAATTTTTCTTCCTTTTCCTTCATGCTATCATCTCACTTAACTTCTTTACTCTTTTCTTTTTCTTCATCCTTTCTCAAAGTTTCATCGTTGTTAGTATTTTCTCCTTTGTCCTTTTCAATAGACAACTTTTTCCGAGTTTCGGTTGCATCCTGCATTTCTATGTCTGTATCCTTTTGTGCGTCTGATGTATCTTTAATTTCATCTTTACCCATGTCCTTGGGTATGTTGTCATCTTTCTTAGATGATTTCTCCTGACTAGAGTTAACATCAATAGCTTCTATTAATATTTGTAAGTTGGTTGGATTTTTTACCTCTACAGTGTCAGTAATTGTGTCCTGTCCGTCGGTATCACCTTGTGCAACAGTGACATCTTCATCTTTTTGCACCTCTTCTGCAGGGTCTTTTCCTGTAATGTCATTAATGATATTATTCAACCATGTTTCATCATTGACATCCTCATTTATGTTACCTTTTATTGTCAATTCTTCTTTGGTAACCTCTACTTCATCATCCAAGTCAATATGAGTTGGGCTTGGTGGAATTTGGATTTCTTCACTTTGTGATTTATCAAGAGTAGTGTCGGGCCATACCTCATCTGCAACTTCAATATTCTTGTGGCCTGTTGTATCACTCTCTTCTCTGTCCAATTCAACTGATGAATCACTCTGTGTATCTTTAATGATGACGTGTTCTTTCTCCGGGCTAGCTTCCTTAGTGGGATTTTTGAGTACTTTACACCACTTCTTAATGCTTTCCTGATCTAGCTCAATTAGCTTCCCTTGAAGAAATTTGTATGCTCTTATTTTGGGTGAGAACTCCTTTTCATATATTTTCATCATTTCATCTATCTCTTCCTTCTTTGAATTAGAAGGCATAAGAGTAACAAGTACTCTTTCTCTTATCTTCTTTTCTGTATGAAGTGCAAATGTCCATCTTGCAGACAATTTTTCCGTTAGTTCCTTGGGTACTTCATATTCCTTGAATTGAAGTGGAACATAATGGTGTTTGCACATTTTAGCTATTATAGCTTCTTCAATTTTATTTTGATCCTCTGGATCAAGTTTCAACCATTTTCTAATATTAGGATCTGAAATAGATTGTGATTCTGAAATGTTTTTACATATTTCATCCATGGTGTTTTGGATCAAGGGTTCTTTCCCCTTTTGTACTTCTAGGTCAACTTCATCCATAGCTGAGTCATCTAGATCTTCTTTTGTTCTAACCAACTTCCTCCTTTTGGTTTGTTTCCCCTTTGGTGAGACTGATTTCCTTTTGTAGGTTCTCACTTTCCCTTTCTTCAACGGTGAAGGAGTTGCTTCCTTTACTATTTTTCTTCTTGTTCTTGAAACTGCTGTTGTCCTTGATCTCTTAGGTGGAGGAGGAGGTGGTGAATCTGACTGTGTAGCCTCTGAATCACTCTTTTTTGTATCTTCACCGATGGGTGAATGGCCCTCGGTTTCTTCCTCCTTTCCTTCTATTTCCTCTTCACCTTCTATAGTAACTACAAATTTCTTTGTTAAATCCTTTACCATTTTGTTCTTCTTGTTTACAATTTTCTTGACAACAAGATCTGACTTGATTTTTGATTTGGCTTCCTCATAAGTGCCAAATCTTGGTTGCTTTCTATCCAATGGTTCATTCAACAGTGCCTTGATGCATTTTGTGGCTTGTCGTGTTTGGATTTCATAATCCAGTGGTGATAGCCAAGATTTTCTAGGTACAACTGGTTTGATATACGTAAAATTAGTATCTACCATAAAACACATATCATCCTTGTGTTCTTCTATCAAACTCTCTGGTATCCTAGTTCTTGCTTGCATCTTTTCCTTAAATCCTTTGAAATATTCATTCATTAAGTCATCAAATATGTACCTAATGATTCTATGTGCTGTATGGTGATTGGTTTGCTTATGTCCCATACTACTTTGCCTATGGAAGGAAAGTATTCTTCAAAGTAAAATAATATGCACATAATAAGAGAACCAAAATTACAAGTGTTTGTCCTTGATGACCTTATAGTGTTCATGTTCTCCTCAAGTTGATTTAACAGTATTTCTAAAAGATCCATATTCTTTTATTGTTTGATGATCTTGTATGTTGTGCTCATAGTAGTGCTTGCTATGATATTGATTTTTCTGGCTTGAAAGATTTTACATCCTACCATACATGCACCAAACTTGAGTTCCTCATCGGTGATAGTGTTAACCTTGAGATCTCTGTTATCTAATTTTGCACTTGTTAACTTTTCTACCTCCTTTCTGGATGGGTTCTTGTGAGATTTTGGCTTGTCGGTTGTGGGATATCCAGTAACCACATGAATAACATCTTTCATTATTTGTTTAGGTTCATCAAGCCATAATGTCTAGTTATGCAATCTGCTAAGAACTATCCGTATCCATTCGGTCTTAAAAACCCTAGGAAAGTGTAATGCATTTGTTAGACCTTTTATGTCCAGATTCTTGTGCTCTTCTTTCAAGTTTCCAGTGTCATCACATAGTGCCTTATAGGACTTATCTAGGTCTAGATCTCCTATTTCTGAGATCTTGCAATATATATAGGACCTTACATCCTCTACCACCAAAACCCTAGGTGGGATTCTGGAGAATGCTCCAGAATCATCAGGTTGTGATGCAATTTTTGGGTGTAACTTGTATTTAGGTTCAACACAAGTACTATTGCTAATAAGATTAATCATTTTCTTCTTATCCTCTTTCAATTTTTCTATTCTTGAAGTAGATGCCATCGTATTTTGAAATTTAGGGCTTTCCATAATTTAAACACAATGCGGTCGGTGATTGTTGGTACTTAATGAATCTATGTGATCGCTCATGAATCTATTGAGTCATGTTTGAATCTTGCCGAGGTCACACTTCAATCTGCTCTTCAATTACTCTGCTTCATTGTTCGAAAATTGCGGGTGCAAAATGAGTTCTTCCATCGTGCTTTTATCACTTTTTGTGCCCTAAGTTGTCATTAATGCCCAACAACTCGTCGGTGTACAAAGATTGAGTTCGTCGGTTGAGGCATAAATAACATAGTCGGTGTAGGCACAAAGTTTCAGGGTAGCTATCAGCTTTGGTGATTTCACCGATGATTGTTGGTAAGATGGCGACGACAACCTCTATCAGCTCAAAGATCATCGATGTCTGTCAGTTACACTTAGCGACTTGGCTTTTATGTAATGCCCGATATATTTCGGTAAGTAGTGTCAACTTTACTATGTGTGTTCACGGATGCTTATTGGTACCCATTTACTGATGGAATTGTTTTTCAATAATTTTGCAAGTAACAATAGAGTGCATCTTCAATAATGCTAATTTTGTCAATATGATCAATGTGTAATGGAACCGATGCATAATATAACTTGTCATAATACAATTCCATACTTACTTGTGTAACTTAGTTGGGAATAGTGATGCCACCAGATCCATTGGATGGGGTGTCATCAATTGCATTGCTTGTTCCAGCACCTTCAGTGTTTGTATCTTTTCTCCACATCTTGTTTCTCATCTTCTTGATGTCATCAATGGTGTTTCCATTGGGATAAGTGTTTGTTTCTGTCAGTCGGTCTTTGCAATCTTTTACCACATGTCCAACCTTATGAAAATGTAGACATGCCATACCTGGATTGGTCCATCCTCTTGGTCTTCTAGTCCATTTTCTCATATAGTTAGTAGAGATATGACCATACCTTCCACATGCTTTGCAGTTTACCCATGTGCTATAGTCCCAAACATATGAGTTATCGATTCTTGTCAGTTTATAGCCATTATCAATTTCTTTTGGTGTCCATGCTTTCTTGTTCTTTTCCTAGCACTCCTAATGTGTATGTCCATTCATTTTGTAGGTAGGACAGTACTTGTCCATGTAGGTTTCCTTCTTTGGATTTGTCACCTTGGATTTGCATTCATGTGCCTTGTGTCCTTTCTTGTGACATTTATAACAATTACCAATAAAAGTAGATTGTGATTGAGGAATACCTTTCATTTTGTTTCTGCAAATGTTTGAGGTGTGGCCTAGTTTTCCATAGTGATTGCATGACAAATTCTTGGTTCTTGGAGTTGTATACGCATTCCTTTGATCTGATTGATTAGATGATTCTCCATTGTCGGTGTACCCTAGACCTGTGTAGTTGTTGACTCTTCTTTGTCCGTCAAGAAAATCATCCATTCTTTTATTGCTATCTTCAACTTTCTTGATTAATTCATTATGCTCATTCTAAATTCTGACTTCATGCTTTAGAATTATATTCTCTTCTCTTAGCTCACCAATGATCTGTATTCTTTCAATGAGTTCAGTATTTAATCTGTTTGCCTCTTGACTCATAAGAATAATATGATTGGTAATCTCATGGTGATGATCAGTAAGTCTTTGAATCTCCAATTCTTTTTCTTGTAGATTTTCTATGATTTTCCTCCTATCATCAATAGCCAATGTTCTCTCTGATCCATCTTTTCTTGAATCATTCATGACATCAATCATTTTACCATATGAGTCTCTTGACCGATTTTCAGCATTTTTATTTGTTCTATCAGATGTAGATTGACCTCTTGTAGACTTGTGATCTCTTCTACTGATGTGTCTAATGCTTTGGTTGTTGTTGACTCAGCTGAGTTGAAGTAATCTGGGATCTCCTCTTCTTGATAATCTTTTTCATTAAGCCTAGATGCCATAATCTTTCTTTCATCAAACAACTTTCTCATGCTTACTCTTGCCTCTTTGTATTTCTCATAGTAAATCTGAATTTGTAACTGCTCATTCTCAATAGTCTTGTCCAGTCTGTACTTTTCCATTGTCTTGATCTTTTCTCTTAAGTCTTTAAGATTTTCAAGAAAGAGACTTAGCTCTGAGACCAATTGTTGGAATTACTGAAATGATGTACTGAGAGGGGAGGGGTGAATCAGTACCTCTAAAACTTTTATGTGATTAGCCCATTAACCTTTGTGTCATCAGATTTGTATATTCACCTATCTATCTGTTCATCTTTCTTTATGTATGTGAAATCATAACATAAGTTATTTACATGTGTAAACACTCAAGAAACATACATGAAATTAAATAACACTGAACACAAGATATGATATCGCAGAAAACTCGTGTTAGGAAGTAAAAACTGCGGTGGGGATGTCATCCACAAAAATTCACTATCTGCAGATAAGAAGGGATCCGGTTAAGGCTTACAACTTGATCACTTCTGATGATCTACCCTGTTAAGAGTATTAGAGTGGAGACCTGTTAGGATCTACTTTGTTTGAAGCTTTAGCAACACCGTTAAGTGTGCACTCTGTTAAGAGATTTTTCAAGAACTGTTGAGCCCACCTTCTACTAAAGGATTTCTGATGTGATGCACTTGTTAGAATGCAACTACATTATAAATGTCAATCTGATAGTATTTGCAATCTCTAATTGCTGATAAAAGATCCTATAAAGCTTAAAATGTATATGTAATCACCTTGAGTGATTGAATGATACCTTGTCTCTGCTCGTTGGTAGCCTTATCAGTGTTCTTGAGAACTGATATGATCTATTTCTGAACTTTGCATGTATTCACTTCTGCTGCTTAGATTGTCTTTGTGGCTACAATCATATTCCAACTATATTGATTGAACATCTATATATACTAGTTTCTAGGTCCATTCTCGATTCACGCTTTTCAAGTTAACTCTAGATCCAAGGTTTACAACTTGACCTTGATCTTTAGTTAGTTATGTTTTAGATATGTTAGGATGCTTTAAAACAATTACAATATACTTTCTTGAACCTCAAGTAATGATTTAAAACAAATTAAAACTGTATAAATAGAATTACAATGTTTTATCTGACGTGGAAAGTCAGATCCACTATTTGTGGGTTCTGTAACTGACTGTCAGTTTTGATGGTTGGACTGCTCTGTCAATCTGTTAGGTTTATTTCATTCTTTTCTTTGTCGGGATTCTACTCCGTTGATGTCTCTATTTTGAACTATTCATCAGGTTCCTTGCCTTTTTTGCTCTGTTGGTGATGTTCACAAAACTGTATCGTCAGTGATGTCCTTTATGCTTTGTCATCAGTTCAACACTTGTCAGTGTTTGTCAGGCAATTCTATACTTAGCATTTTCATGACAAGCATTGTCATCTTGTTGGTTATGCAGTGCACTGTCTGTTAGGTATGCCTATACTGATGAATTTTATCATATTTTTCACTTAAGTATACTAATGGCAAAACTTAATGTCATCACTTTCTATTTTAGCTTTTCAGTAATCTTCCTCCTGTCATCAATAGCTAGTGTTCTTTCTTGCTCATCTTGTCTAGCATTCTTGATGACATCAATAATTCTTACCATTTGTGTCTCTTGACCGATTTGCAGAGATTTCACTTGTCCAGCCAGATGTTGATTGATTTCATTTAGACTTGTGATGCTTTCTTTAGATGTGTCTGATGCTTTGCTAGTTGTAGATTGTGATGACTCAAATAGATCAGGTATCTCCTCTTCATGATATTCTATTTCATTACAGCGAGATGCCATAATCTTTCTTTCATCTATCAACTGTCTCATCTTGATTCTAGCTTGTTTATATTGTTCATAGAAGATCTGTATCTCTAATTTCTGATTCTCAATACTCTTGTCTAGCTTTTTCCTTTCCATTGTATGATCTTTTCTCTTAAGTCTTTAAAATTTTCCAATTAAGAGATCTAGCTCTGATACCAATTGTTGGAAATAATGGAATGGTGCACTGAGAGGGGAGGGGTGAATCAGTACCCTCAAAAACTTTTATCACTTAACCCTTTATCCTTTAGTAATCAATTGTATTACCAACCATGTATGCTATTTTATCTTTGTGTGTGTTATATAAATTTATAATTTAATAAGCATGTAAAACATTCATAGAAGAATTCATGAAATGTATAGACACATGACACAAGATTTGGTAATGTAGAAAATCCCTGTTAGAAGGTAAAAACTGTGGCGGGGATGAAACCCACAAAGCTTCACTATCTGCAGAATGGAATAGGCCGGTTAAGGCTTACAATTTGATCACTTATGATGATCTACCCTGTTAGGAGTATTATGTAGAGACTAGTTAAGGTCTACTCTGTTAAGAGCTTTAGAAACACTATTTAGTGTGCACTCGGTTAAGAGAATTACAAAGGATTGTTAAATCCACCTTTCTTGAAATATTTCTTCTATTTGCTACACTTGTTATAATGTAGACAAAAATATTCAGTGACCTAAGTGTATGCAATCTACAATTTCTGATTAAATATCCATTAAATCCACATTTACAATGTATCACCTAATGTGATTGATTAATACCTTTGTTGCTCGGTAGCCTTGAATATGGTTCTTGATAACCTAATTCATCTTTTGTTGTTCTTGGTTAAAACTCTTAGTCTGATCCATAGATGTGCTCCTTGGCTACTATCATCCTCACATCCGTATGAAATGAATTATTACACATCTATTTATACAATTTATTGACCTAATTAAGTTTCACGTATTACAAAGATAACTCTATGATCAAAGGTTTACAACTTGACCTTGATCTCCTAGTTTGCATGTTTTAAATTAGTTAGACTGATTAAAAACAATCACAATTACAATGCTTGTCCCTCATGAAATGGTTTTAAATCAAATCAAAATGCTAAATATAAAAAATAAGTGTTTTATCTGACATGGAAGTCATATCCACATTTCTCAGGATTTAACTGACTTTTAGTGACTAATGCTCGGGTTTCTTTATTGTCAGTCTGTCGGTGTTCCTTCTTTGAACTGTTCATCAGGTTCCCTTGCTCTATCAGGTTCCTCTTCTTTTCTTCTCTATTAGTTTACACTTCAACATTTTTAGGTTGAGCTATGTAAACTATGTTGGGTTTCTCTTGTAATCTGTCTTGTTAGGTTTCTCTTGAACTTAACACTTTTCGGTGACCTTTGTTATCTATACTTTCGGTGTAGGTGTTACCGATGGTCAAAATGTGTTTTTCCCTTTGTATACTAATGGAAAAAATAATGTCTTCATTGAATTCAAATTTGTAACTTATGAATAACTCCTGTACTTAAAGATCATTATGAATAATACCTATCATCAAGTAAAATGAGTTATTTTTTGACGAGGAGTTTATGGGAATGGGTTTGATTCCTGGTTTGCATATTTAGGCTAGTGATCCATATTTCCCAACTCATCACATCAAAATCATTCTTCATAACATATGCTCATCAAAATGGCTTTTTTTGTATACCATCCTTATACAATATTGGATCCAGTTTCAAACATATATCTTTAACATGTAAATATGATTTCTCATTGGCGTCATTGCAACAAATATTCTCTTCATGTGATAGCTTATTAGAGGAAGCGCTAAAACACTTATTAACTAATATTTACCTAGAATATCCAATGTGGGTTCCTTTTTATCTTTTGGAGCTGATTTAGACTCTAGTTCAAGCCTGTCTTCCTTTATATTTTGTGGTTCTATGGAAACTATCACATCTTCTGATTCTAAAGTACTTATTTTTAAGAGTCTTCCTCATTCATCTGTTGTTATTGCTCCCTAATTTTCTTAGCCTTCTCCAATTGATCTTCTTCATTTCTTCTTCTTCTCATATAATATTCAAAAAATGGTGTTTCAAATCTATCCACTAAAACATATTCATAAAATATAAGCCCCTTCTTATAACATATATTCAATCAAATTTTCATCACACCAATTAGAAATTTTTGATGCTAAACTTCTATTAACTCCACCCTTGATAAGAGATTCAAATAAATCTCTCATGATCAATAACTCAAAACTGTACAGAATAGCAAGATCTTGTCTCTACTACCATTATAATGTCCCTTTCTATGTATGTGTGTGTCTATATATATATGGCTTGATTTATTTATGATGGAAAATATCTTGTAAAAAGATTTTGAAAATATCTCTAAACCTATATGTAAAATACACTGTTTCAATGTGCATAAAAAGTGCAAGAAACACCCGAATTTCCAGGCAACACGCTAAAAATTCTCCAAACCTGCACAATTTTTTTTCAAAACATAATTAATAGAAAAAATATGGCTTCAAATCCCAGCCAAATTTATGCAATGCTCAACTCACAATAAATTGCTGAAAACCTTCCCGTAAGATAAAACAAGAAATATGGAATAAACTACATGGGTAAACTCTGTTTGACACTGGTCTTGGTAATCCTTTGTCTCCCAATCTCATATCACATATAAAATGGTGAATATTCTATCCATAGGTCTCCATTCTTGGTTTTCTTTTCTATTAGGGTTTTGTGCTTGATTTCCTTAATGGTCACTCGACCCGTTTGGGTGCTGGAATACCAAATGTTGGATATAGTCAATTCTAGAAGATGCTGCTATTATGGAAGATACTTATCCTGAAAATGACTTCTGGAATATGGGCTAGACCCATTTGGTTCACCAGGAAGATGATTGAGAAGATGCATAAGGATTTTTAATTATTTATTTCTTAATTTATTTGAATATACACACACACATGTGTATACACACATGTGTGTATACACACACATGTGTGTGTATATACAACACACATGTATGTGTACACATGTGTATATATACACACATGTGTGTGCTTGTGTGCATATACACGTGTTTCTACACACACACATGTGTACACATATGTATGTATATGCACACATGTGTATATGTGTACACATATGCACACACATGTTTGTATACACACATATGTGTGTATACACACACACACATGTGTGTATATAACAATATAATATGCCAGTGTGTTGTAGAATGAAGGTTTGGAGAAGTTACGGATCCGACGAGATATTAAATTTGGTTTTATAAGAATTGGAATTGGAATTCAAAATTCCAATTCCACCTATTTGGGTGGAAGATGCATATGCCCATTTTGGGGCCAAATTAGAATTTCAAAATTCCAATTCCAATTTTTTTGGATGGACACAAACATGGAAGAAACAAAACTGGGAATTAGATAATGCCAATTGCAGGCATATTCTGGCTACCAAACGAGCCCTAATAAGTGTAAATGAAGACATGTTGAACGAGATGCCCATGGTTTCTGAGTAACCTAATATTTTAGATACCAATAATTTTTGAGATTAATCTCATTTAATTGCTATCATTTTGTAAGAGAGTTGCAATTTGTTGTTATTTTATTTTCCTTTATTCATGCATCAAGATCATCTGGTGCAAGTTTGGTAGGGTTTCAGTAACCTTTCTTTGCAATTTAGGATGTTTTGCACACTTGGTGCTCATCCTATTAATTTGGATTTTTAATTTGATTTTATATTTCTTTTTGATGATATTAGTTTTTTGATATTTCTATTTTATCAGCTCATTTTATGAATCCAAATCTGAAAATAAATAATAGAAGAAGTTTGCTATTTTGGGTATGAAATTTGTGCAATAACAGATTGTGATAATTTTTTTTTATGATTATTGCAAATTATCATCAAAAGTGATCCAAAGATAATTTGGAATATAATATTTTGGATCAAATTTTTCACGTATTCCATTCTAAACAAATCATTAAAATATATCATGTGGTATATTATATCATCCCCTAGCCTTGAAGATAAAACTATGTTCTAGAATCTTGGTGGCTTAGTGTCGAGATTTAACTTACCTCATAATAGAGGGTGGTAGTTTTGTAGCCAAAAACATGAATGAATTCAATATTATTTTAGTGTAATCATATTTTATTGGAGGAAATAATTAGGAGTACCATTTCATGATACTTCTTTGTTCTTATCTATACTCGTAGGATAACCTTGTGATTGCCATCGAGAATACTACCTCTAAGATCAATATGAATGATATAGTGACAATGCTACTTTCAAAGGAGACATGAAGAAAATATCATAAATTGACCGATGAAAAATTAAAAGGAAAGTCAAGTAGAAGCACACGAAGACGGAATTCAAGATCCAAAATGCATTGAAGATCCAAATATTCTAGACACTATAGGGTTAAGTGTTGAAAATCCAGTAACTTCGTTCACTATGATAAATACTACAAAGAGGAAAATAAGAAAAATAAAAATTATTAAAATTCTGATAATAGTGATCTCAAAATGATGCAAATAATTTTTATCACAATCTTGAAAACATGTGCATATGAAGGTGCATGGGTTATTGACTTAAAAACTTCATTCTATATATGACCTTTCATTAGGAATGGTTACCTAAATATTAATATATGGTAGAAAGGAGGTGTACCTTGGAGATGGATCTCAACTAAATATTCTTATTAGTGAAAGAGATATAATTATATATTCCCAAATGGATTTGTAAAAGGGATCAATGGTGTTCTATATATTATAGCTTGGTAGGAAACTTGTCGTTATGAGTAAATTGAATGTAGGTGTGATAAAAATTCTCTGTAGTGCAGAGTATAGGATTATGTGACAAGATTCTTGGTAAGATTTTTCATGTGGGCACTAGTTTTCAACTATATTTATTCATTATTCAATGGAAGAGTTCCCTTACTCCTATATCCAAGAGATGTATAGAATCTACACTCTAACTATTCAAATCAAAATAAAATATGAGTTTGTCTCTACTTCCAATGGTTGTGTTGTTTATCTTCCTAAGTAAACTCTTGATCAAATAGTAGGTTGTAGGAAGATATGACAAGTTATAACACTATTGAATGAACCACATAGTCAAAAGTGATGCAGGAGCATCCTGGGTGTAAGGGCAATCTTGCATCACCCAAAAATATTTCTGTTTTCTTTTCAATAAGGGCTACCTTGTGCAAAGCTGCTATTTATGGAAACTTGCTATTTTTAGTAAGTT
>MU228288.1:859459-891359 GCA_018584345.1 Thuja plicata | reverse complement strand
GCCCTAAGGGCTAAATTTCTGGAACCTTCTCGGGCGGTGGAAATTGCCTATATAAAGAAGGCCCGTAGTGTTGTCTTAGGCAGTTCGGGACAGTTCTGGGTAGATCTGGGTAAAAATTCGAGGCTTTGTCCTACAGAATATTGTAAGTGAAATGCCCATGTGGCTTTGCATATTGTAATTCTGAAAGTTGGTAATTCCACATTTGTGGAGATAATAAGAAGCCCATTTTCTGTTCTTGCAAATTGTTGTTGTTTCTCTATTTCTGTTATGTGTTTGTGGCATTAAGGGGAGCACCCTTCATCAAAAAGTGTCTTAGAATCCTAAAAACATATTCGGGGATTAATTAATTATGCTCTTTTTTTTTCTATTTCTATAAATATTGCATATAGGTAACCAAAGCCATGTATATTTTTAGTCAAGTTATCACAAATCATTTAGGGCATTGGACTAAATTTATTTTGATGTATTTGGTCATGTAAATATTCCTTCTATTTATACATATTTGTACCATATTTATTTTATAGATGATTTCTTGGGATAGATTGACTATATTTCCTCATTACTAAATTTGAATTCTTTAGTCATTTTTA
Source organism: Thuja plicata (assembly GCA_018584345.1). Lineage (NCBI taxonomy): Eukaryota > Viridiplantae > Streptophyta > Pinopsida > Cupressales > Cupressaceae > Thuja > Thuja plicata. Next base: position 890,769 of record MU228288.1, on the reverse strand, counting down.
AGAATTTAAGCCCCTATAAAAAATCACACTCTAAGAAAGACTAAATTTTTGAGAGGTTATAATGGCAGTGAATTTGTTTAATAGATTTTAATAGCTTCTCTATTAAGAAAACTCCATATGCTCCTTATTAGAATGATTTTAAAAAAAATAATGAGCAATATATTGATCAAGAGGTCTAGGAGTATGCTTAGTGGAGCTTTCTCTAAATATAAATTCTAGGATTTCTTTTTTGCTGCTTATTACATAGTTAATAGGTCCTCTAGATCAACTTTCATTGACAAGATCCCTATGGAGGTGCATGTTGGCAAGTTGACAATCAGAGTAATTATGACTTATTTTATGTTGTCATTATGGCAACAAAGTCATACAAAGTTTTGTCAAGAAAACTTGGAAGACAAAAATGGCAAAGTATGGAAGATAGAACATAATAGAGGTTTGCAGTTGATCAAAGCACCGACACAGGTGTGGAAGATCAAATTAGGATATGCGCATTCATATATAAGCTTTATGATATGTTAAGATGTTAAGTCTATACACACATGGTACGGAAAGAAAGTACAAAGAAGTTACAGCAAGTTGAAGTGCCTCTAGCAGTTCAGGAAACAAAGCATAGAGTTGACCTCAGATTTTGGATAAGCGTATGAAATTTTATTTTGTAAAGGCTATGTGCCTATTATAGTGTGTTTGTAATCATGTCTTAATCACTTATGTAATCACGCTTAAGCCAATTAGTTTGGAAGCGTTGTATATTTTGTTTTTGGGCCGACTAAGGTCTTGTTTCTAGTCGCATCTATTCAGATATGGACATATATATATGACATGCAATTTTGTATTAGAAAGTGTCGAAGAAACAAGCAGAGAAGAGTAGTGTAAAGATGTCAGCATGAGATAGAGCCCTTAAAGAAGATAAGAGCATAAGCACATAACCAGAACTGATCAGACATCTATGTCATATACAACAGTTCACTTTTGGATATAGTGCATATTGATTCTTAGGAGGTTGTAGCCTTCTTTCTCATTGAGCAGTGAGCTCTTGGACAGTGAGTCCTCACCCCTAACAGGTTTGTTTGTAAAAGACTCCTAACAGGGTCAGGCCTTTAACCAGGTCATTGTACTTGCATTGTAAAGACTCCTCCTAACAGGGCAAAATAACTTTAACAGGTTCATTATACTAGTGCAATATTTGTGGGTACTAATTCCCACCGGGGTTTTCCTCTAATCAAGGTTTCCCCGTAATCATATTATGTGTTATGTGATCTTATGTTAAGCTTCAAGTAATATATAATTGATTTATGTTTAAAGTGCTGAAATTGAATAATTAGCTAAACACTGATTCACCCCCCCCCTCTCTCAGTGTTTCCAACAATTGGTATCAGAGCTCTGGTCCTTTGAGAGAAAATTTTAACCACTTGAGGAGCTCATGGATTCAGCAGAAGCTAAACATCTGAAAAAGAATCTTGAAGCAGCCCTTGAAGATCTAGACAGATCTGAGAAAGAAAACAAGGAACTTAAACTAAAAGTTGATGGCTCTCAAATGCTTATCAAGAAATTAAGGAAAGATCTGAAAGATTGCTTTACAAATGATTTGGGAAAAATGGTCAAGAAGCTGAACGAAGAGAACATGTCTTTGAAGGATAAGATAGAAGAATTGAATGATTAGTTAACTGATATCCTAATAGCTATTGAAGAGAAGAACAAAGGAAATAAATAGTTAGATGAAGAACTCATGCAAGCCAATATGAAAATCTTGGAATCGGAAAACATCAAGAATAAGATTGAATTTGAATTATCACGAGCAAAAGACAAGATTGATAAACTTCACACAAGTTTTGATTTAATTCAATCACAACTTTATGCACAGAATCTAAAAGGTGATACCACTGGTATGGGATACAGTACAGCTAAAATTGAGATCAATTCATCACAAGAAAGAAAGATAGCCCTAACAGAATCTACAACAGAAAAGAAAATTGAAACTCATGAAGAGACTAAAGAAAAACCACCAAAAGATAAGCACACGACAGTTAACCACACTTGCTATGCCTATAAAAAGCATGGAAACTTGGAAAGAGATTGTAAGGATGTAAGACCATTCAATGGTTACTGTTACTCATGTAATAAGTTTGGTCATAGGGCTATTCATTGCAGGTCAAATCAAAGAAATCAGTCACAACTAAACCAAAGGAATCAGACTCAATACAATCAGAGAAATCAACCTCAAAGAAGCTTGCAGAACATTACATGTCAGATATGTAATTACAATGGACACATAGCCAAGCAATGCAGCATGATGAATAACAACATCAGACCTCCTATCCTATGTCACTCATGTAGAAAAGGTGGACACATCTCAAGATTTTGCAGGTCAAGAATACAAGGACAAGAGAATCCCAAAAAGTCTCTGTTTGAAGAATCAGGAGAAGTTAAGTTTATGGAAGCTAAAGCTAACTCAGATAAAATATGGGTTGAAGTAAAGAAGGATAGTGAAGAGAACAAGGTAGTAGATGCATCCTCAGTGGACGCACCTTCTACTTTTGATTAGTCGACCCTCATGGTCTTAGGGGGAGCTATTATAGCTCTGAACCCCTGCGTGGCTGGTATACTCACCTCCGAGTATGCACCTTTGGATTCATGTCAGTGATAACAAAAGAATGCAATATTCAATCACACATTGTCTATAATGCATTCTGAACAAAGTTTGGAACTCTCTGTGTAAACTGCGTATGGTAGCAAGCATTAAATGCAGTAACCTTTATAAAATCAGTAAACAATCGATCATCTTCACATTTTCATTTGAGATCATATAATTTGGAGAGCACAGGAGCACTGAACATCAAAGCACTGAAAGATAATAGATTTGGTGGTTAAGTGAACGGATAGAAGTTGGGACGGAACCCTAGCAGTCACGTCATTTTGATTTTCTATGAAACCCTATTTATCCAAGAAATAAGTAAGTATGCCCACTCCAGTTGTATTCGACATCACTGAAAGGAAAATATGTGTTTAAAAAGAATCCCTTCAAGTCCATACTAGATGATGTAGAGGGAGCATTTTCTAAAACTCCGCTAGGAGTCGTGCATGTAGAAGACATTCACACGTACATCTAATATAAGAAGGAAACCATTGAGAATAATAGTATAGCTACTCTCATGGCGTCAATGATGAAACCTGACTATTCATTCAAGGATGAATACGCGCATCTCATTGATAACCCTATCTTTGAGTACTCTAATGCGCACGAATTCTACGAGCTAGAATGGGTTAAAATATTGTTGAGTAGGATACATGATGACCTCTACTGGATTGGTGAAGTTCCCATCTGCATTACTACAGACCTAATCCATGACATGACTGGACTTCCTAAGACTGGACCAATTCTTCCAACTGGTAAGGATGTTAAGAAACAAGTTAAGCAAGAATGCTTATCCAGGAGTGATAGGCGTGGTATGACAGTTGATCCCATTAAGGAAGATGACATAAAACTAGTCACCATGATACTAGGTTACAAATTTCAGCATGCAAGAAGACTAAATAGTGTATCTGTAGCTACTGTCCTAGCAGCAGTAAAGATGGTGAAAGATAATACTCATTATAACCTATGTGAGATATTGCGCACTCAATTGATTGACAACATTCAAGCTATTAAGCATGACAAGAGCAAGATATTTAGGTTTGGCTCTTTGATCATATACCTCTACTTCCACATAGTAGGTAAGGTTGCAAATCTATACCTAGACATAAGCAAACCCAATATGTCTCAGATTTCACTGAAAGTTACATCATAGAGAAGTGTGAAGGATTCTATGGACATGGACATCAAGACATTCAGGAAAAAAATGCATAAGAGGCTCAGATTATCTGAGAAAATAGTTGAGAAGTATAAGGAGACCATATGCTTCATGGTAGAGACTAACTACACTTGCATGGAGGCAGTTGAGCCCAGAACCAAATGGATTCACCCACTTGGTTATGAAGTTGAGGAACATGTGTTGGAAGGATATGCACAAGTTCTTTTGTCTGCGCCCAAAGATCCTAATGAGCCCAGGTGGGGCACTTACAGAGAAAATACAAATGAAGTTGATTCTGTCATAAACAGTGTTGATAAAAAAAGGAAGACATCTAGAATTACTTCTAATATCCTAAAATTTCATGGAGTTACACAAGGAGATCTAGACAAAGCTAGGGAAGCTAAGATTACAAAAGAGCTCAAACAAATAGAAGTTAAAACAAAGAAGTCTGATGATGTGCCCAAGAAGAAGATGAAGAAATCTGATAAAAGTACATCTGCGCCCTCAACTACTATTGACTTGGAAGTATCTCCACCATCAATACCAAGTAAGATGACTAGAAGGAAGAAACAAGTTCCCACAAGTCATTCATCTTCAAGAACCACAAGGAGCAAGGTAAAGAACACTCAAACCCCTCCTGAGGTAGGATTCAGACCTAGTCTCAACATTCTAAAGAACAAAATTATCAATGAAGGAAGACTAGATACAATTGGAAAGGTCTATGACAAGTACCAAGAGATAGACAAAACAGAAATACATTCTATGCTCATCTCTCACATGATCAAGTTTAAAAATTTAGTTCTAGAACTTAAGACAATGATACCAGATAAATTATGGAACATACTGGAACTAATGAAAAGACAGGAAATTGAGGAAGATATGAGGATTAGAGAAGAAACATTAGACAATCTTCTCCCTGTTTGTTCACATGAAGAAAAAGTAATTCTGCTAGACTTGGTAAAACCTCATCTGAGAACCAAGACAAGGACTCTTCATATAATGAACAATGATTATGATTTAGTTGGGAAAGAGACTGAAAAAGCATTTGCACAAGTGTTTATGGATAGACACATGTATCCATCAATGACGCCTATAGTTAAAATGACTCCAGTCCCTCCAAAATAGGATAAAGCACCAGAGACTTCTAATTCACCTATGACACGTCCACAAGATTCAGCGCCTAAAGCTCCATCACCCTCAGTGATAGTAAAAGATTCAGAAGAAACAATTACAATCAATGATGTTGAGATATCACTGATGGCTTCAGATAATGAATTGGACAAGTTTGAGGAAGCATTTGTGAAAACTAAATAAACTGAGAAGGCATGCACTGATGACACTTCTTTGCAGCAAGAACAAATTCCTACAGAAGACACCATAGGTCTAGATGAAGGCAAAAAGGATGAAATAACCTCTATGGAGATCCCAGTGAAAAATGAATGCATGAATGTCAATAAGAATATTATATTCACTCCTAGAAAACTAGTAACCTCATTGTTGTCAAGTTTGACATTTGATTCAACAAGCTTAGATGCACGAAAAGAAGAAGATTTAATAAAGATCAGTGTGCTAGCCATGGAAAAAGCCAAAGAGAAATAGGTTATGAGAAACCCTCTCTTTCTGGAAACAGTAAAATTTCTAAATGATCTAGTGCCTACAAATAAGAAAATGGCTAAGATTCAGTGAGTTGATGATGTTGATAGGATCCTAACTAGCTTCAAATCATATTTCACAAGCTTAGTAGACTTTGCTACTAAAATTGCAGAAGATGAGTCAAGAAGGAAAGATTGAATGAATTGGTAAAGAAATTTTCTTTAGATCTCAATTCATTGAAGATTGGTCAAGGAATTCTGAAAGAGTTGGCATCAAAAGGCAGAAAGGTAATAGAAAATTGCATGGACAGAGTAAAACTCACCATGGAACACATCAAGAAGATTGAGGAAGCTGACATCTTGGTTGAAAGTATTAGAAAATCAATTGAAACATCCTCACAAGATATTAATTTATGCAACAATATCTATCAAGGTTAGTTGGACAAGATTGAAAAGGCAAAGTCTGAGATCAATAAGATAAGAATCAGGTAGACTCAACTGAGAAATGCATTGGCACCCTCTCTAGTAGTCTTAAATGAAAACATCAATCATATAGATACAAAAATTTCTACATATGATCAGGGTCCCTGCATGGATTGTATCAAAATGGAAAATCTTACATATGCCCTATGCGCCCATCTACAAACAGTTGATGCAGTAAAGGCATTCTAGAAGCAAGAGATAAAGAATCTTTAGATTGCTTTTCTAGATGTATACATGGAGTAAGTATCTAGAGACTTACAATTTTGACACCTTTGCCATTGATGTCAAACGGGGAGTAATGTATAAAAGGAATATGTTATATAGCCTAAGTTATGAGATAATGTTTTTGGTTGTCAAGTCTAAGATTAAAACAACTTGGCTACATTCCTTTGTTGCCATTAATGACAAAGGGGGATATTGTTGGCAAGTTGACAATCAGAGTAATTATGACTTATTTTATGTTGTCATTATGGCAACAAAGTCATACAAAGTTTTGTCAAGAAAACTTGGAAGACAAAAATGGCTAAGTATGGAAGACAGAACATGATAGAGGTTTACAGTCGATCAAAGCACCATCGCACGTGTGGAATATTGAATTAGGATATGTGTGTTCATATATAAGCTTTATGATGTGTTAAGATGTTACATCTATACACGCATGGTATGGAAAGATAGTATGAAGAAGTTACAACAAGTTGAAGTGCCTCTAGCAGTTCAGGAAACAGAGCACAGAGCCGACCTCAGATTTTGGATCAGCGTATGACATTTTATTTTGTAAAGGCTATGCACCTATTGTAGTGTGTTGTAATCATGTCTTAATCACTTATGTAATCATGCTTAAGCCAATTAGTTTGGAAGCGTTGTATATTTTGTTTTTGGGGCGACTAAGGTCTTGTTTCTAGTCACGTCTATTCAGGCATGGACATATATATATATATATATATATGTATATGACATGCAATTTTGTATTAGAAAGTGTCTAAGAAACAAGCAATTTTGTATTAGAAAGTGTCAAAGAAACAAGCAGAGAAGGGTAGTGTAATGATGTCAGCATGAGATAGAGCCCTTAAAGAAGATAAGAGCATAAGCGCATAACCGGAACTGATCAGACATCTGTGTCATATACAATAGTTCACTTTTGGATATAGTGCATATCGATTCTCAGGAGGTTGTAGCCTTCTTTCTCATTGAGTAGTGAGCTCTTGGACAGTGAGTCCTCACCCCTAACAGGGTTGTTTGTAAAAGACTCCTAACATGGTCAGGCCTTTAACTAGGTCATTATACTTGCATTGTAAAGACTGCTCCTAATAGGGAAAAGGAACTTTAACAGATTCATTATACTAGTGCAATATTTGTGGGTACTAATTCCCACTGGGGTTTTCCTCTAATCAAGGTTTCCTCGTAATCATATTATGTGTTTTGTGATCTTGTGTTAAGCTTCAAGTGATATATAATTGATTTATGTTTAAAGTTGTTGAAATTGAATAATTAGCTAAACACTGATTCACCCCCCCCCCCTCTCAGTGTTTCCAACAGTGCACTCATGAAATTTTGAAGAATTTAAATGCAAGCCGACATGCACACACTTTCTGTGGAAGAAAAATGTCAAAGTTGTATAAAAATGAAATAAAATGTATCTTATTAGCTAAAATGCTGATACAAAAGGGTAGAAGTAATTTGATCCTATGACTAAGAGAGTTTTGTGTAATAGATGTGATATTTTTAGAGAGATTTATCCTTTTTACATATTATTACTATAATACCCTAGGCCACTAAGAGGGGGGTGGATTCAATGGACTATAAAAGACTTCTTGTTAGATGAATGCTTTAACACAATGAGAAAAATAACAACCATAAAAAATTATGATTGAATTATGGAATTCTAAGACAATAGCACCAAGTAAATATCCATCATCAAAACACAAAAAGTATATATGTAGGCCACATAACACAAGTGTTTGAGTGTAAAATCCTTTAAGGGTAAAAAAACACCATGAGAAAGAACTTTATAAAGCCTTATTGGAAACTTCATTGGTTACAATATTTAAGCCTTATGGAAACCTCACTAATTACAATATTTATGCCTCACTAGCAATATAAGCACCAAATCAAACTAGAAGAAACCACTCCATATACAATACAATTCAAGAATTTGTGTTCACTTGTTTGTTTCTTTCAAAGAGCCAATTATGTTTGGATTTGCAATTGATTAGATTGGAGTTTGTTATTGTTCATTGATCTTTCTGTGACGAATGAATGTGAAAGATAATTCTACTGCTTCAACGATAAATATGTCTCGTGTGTGTGTGTGCATACTTGTGGCATCATGATTGCAAAAGATAATTCTACTGCTTCAACGATAAATCTATCTCGTGTGTGTGCACATACTTGTGGCTTCACGATTTGATAGATTTTGAAAATCTTGCATCTTGATAAAATTTTCTCCAAATGACTGCAGCTATTGGGTATAGATTCGTGACATGGTCTGATTCATATTATGTGGATTTCCTTCTTTCTATCATTCAATTCACAAGGATGGTTCAACAATGGTTTATGTCTGTTAGGATCTCATTTCAGTAAATTTGCTTAGTTCTTGTTACCCAAATATTTTGATCTTTTTGACAGTATGGATAGAGTAAATGATCATTGTAGGGATTAGCATAGATTTTGCATCATTAGTGAAGTACATGCATTGATAAATTGAGAAAATAAAAAAAAGTACTAAAGTTTGTTTTGCAGCTTGAAGTTTTGAAAGTACCAGCAAAGGCCTCCTTATGAACATTCACATTTTTCTTCAATTGAGTTTACCAAGTGGTTGTACCACGACCACGGAGAACCTTGGGAATAAATTTTTTATTCTTTCAAGAGAGGAAATCGGATCTCGAATTCCTAACAATTGCATTTTTTGGATCTTTGTTTCTTTTTTCTTTATTGTCAGTGTGTCCTTCTTTGTTCCTTTTTTCTTCCTTTTGTTTTTCAGTCTTAGGGTGTGTTTTTTTTTAGGGTTGTTCCCGAAAATGGTCCATCACAACTGGTCCCTGATGAGAGGCAGAGGTATTTCTTAGTCAAATTTTCCAAATAGATGTATCTTGCAAGAAGTTGTACACAGGGATCAGAAATGCTGATACCTTTTTTTGGAAACCAAGGTGATGTTCAACGTTGATCATCCTAAATCATGACATATATTAAAATACGACATCAGAAACATTGTTTTCTTGGGCGGTTGTTAGTTAGAGCCAACAATAGCATATTGACGTGGGTACCCACCATTCTCAGATCCCTTCTCCATCTGCAACCTAACTAAAATAAGGGGGAGTAAGGAAAGAGAGGATAAAAAGGAGGAGAATGTGAAAGAAAAATGAATCATTCAAAGAAATGGTCGCTACGATAACCAGAATCTTATACCAAGGTAGAAGAGCCTAAGCAGTGCCTAGGTTTATCAAAAGAAATAAAATGAAGGCATTCAAGAAGTAGCATAATCAAAGCACAAGTGGCCTGAACCGGTCACTAGTCAAGAAAGAAGAAATAATTCCAAAGAGAGAATCTTCCAAATATCTCTAATTCAAATATTGTCAGAAGACAGAGAAGGGTGACTCTAGTAATCTCTATCAGGGCTATGGATTCCTGGCTGGCAGTAGAGAAATGTTAGATTGGGGCTTGGGGGAAAACATTTTTGGGGCTATGGAAGCCTAACTCGTAGTAGAGCTCTTCCTGGGAAGCCCCTTTCAACATTGTGAAGGTTGGTTTTGGTTGATATTTTTCTAAGTTATCTTCGTTAAAAGGTCAAAGGAATGAACATACAAGTACACACTAGAAGAAATGACAAGAGACTTCAATTTTGAGAGTTAGTGAAAGAATATTTCCACTGATGGTTCTTATGTTCATTTTATTGCAAGATGGGTTTCCAAAAGTTGTTTGCTGATAAAGAAATGCCTTGGTCATTTCTCCTTTTGTATGGACTATTTGTTGTGGTTCCACAAAACACGCCCCATTTTGGCCACTTGGCCTAATGGGGACCCCCTTTTTGGGTCTTTCAGCCTTTTAGTCGATTTGATTAGGCATCTGGCGAGTCATATTATGGGCCCATGTGTTCCTGATAGTTGGATGTTGGCTGAGACAACTTTTGGTGTTTTTCCCTCTTTTTTCCCCCTTTTTTGGCTTCTTTTCTGTTTGTGTGTTTTTTAGAGTTAGTTTTAATTTCCTTGCATATAGACTTAGTTGTTCTTTTATTAATTTTTTGTTTTCAATGAAGATTGTTGATGAGGTGCCCTTTGTGATTGCAAAACTGAGAATCTCAAAGTGTCATGTTATGAACTGATGAGTTAGAGAAATTCTTTAATGGGATTGACTCGCAGCTGTATGAAGATGAGAACAAAGAGAATTTATATTCTACCAATAACATTGTTCAAAAATTCATGGGAATTGTGACCACTAAGAACAAAAAAGATGATTTGCAATAGATTTTTTAGTTCAAGGAAAATATGAAGCAAATCATGGATAACATTGAAGAAGTTCAAAAGTTTGAAGCATGCCTTTCCATTTTTAGGGAGAGGCAACAAAGGAAGCTGAATTTGTGGAGTTACTTAGTTTTGATGAATTCTAAGAAGTTGCAAAGAAATTCTACAAAGCTCAACCCAGGATCCTGCCAGAAAAATTAGCCATTTTTTAGTCATGAGATTTTCAGAGTTTCAGATTTCAGAGATGTTCGAAACCCCAAAACCCCAAAATCTTGAAACCCTGAAAATCCTAAATCAATTCATTTTAGACTTAGCCATTTTTCAGTCATGAGATTTTTGGAGTTTCAGATTTTGGAGATGTTCAAAACCCCGAAATCCCAAAATCCCAAAACCCCAAAACCCTGAAAAACCCTGAAACCCCAAAAATCCTAAATCAAGTCATTTTGGACTTAGCCATTTTTCAGTCATGATTTATTTGGAGTTTTGGATTTTGGAGGTGTCTGAAACCATGAAACTCTAAAAATGTTCATTTTTGGACTTAAGTCAAATTTTGCAAAAGGGAGATTTTTTTTTGACACTTAACCATTTTTTGAAGGAGTCATTTTTTTATACTTAGCCATTTTTTCAAGTTTGGTTTTTTGGACTTTCGGACTCCAAAAGTCTAAAACTTTAGGGGTCCTAAAAGTCCACACTTAGCCAATTTTCAAATCTTCATTTTTCAGAGCAAAGGTCAGGGTCTGAATTTCTGGGTCAATCCAGCATGAAGAAGGTTTTTTGCATGAAGGAGTCTCAGATCAGTTTGCCTATGGACTTGGGTTCATTTTGGATTGAATAGAAGTTTTCCATCAGTTTCCCATACAAAGAGAATCTCATATGAAAACTTCAAGGAAGAACTCAAAGATTTTAAAGTGAAGACTCCAGTTTGAAATGGTGGAGCTCCAGTTCAATTCTCTCTTCTTTTGAGTGAGTTTTATCCTGATTTTGGGGCAAATTGAATGTAAATAGATCAAGAATCCATGCAAACTTGTTAGTAGTTATTTTAGCAACAGTTTAGCTTCAATAAGCTTTAGTTTTAGATTTATTTTTCTATTTTAGAGTATTTGAAACCCTAGTTTTGGGGTTCATATTTTTGTAAATTAGAGCACTAAAATTTCATCAGAACAATGTAATTAAGGTCAAATATTTTATGCAATAAATATATACAATTGGTGATTCATTCGCGGTGTGATATTATTTGTTGTTTATGGGAAATTAATGAATTTGTGTTCACTTGTTCATTTCTTTCAAAGAGCCAATTGCATTTGTTGTGTTTGGATTGACAATTGATTAGATTGGAGTTTTCTATTGTTCATCGATCTTTCTGTGACGAATGATTGGGAAAGATAATTCTATTTCTTCAATGATAAATCCATCTTGTCTGTGTGCATACTTGTGGCTTCATGATTTGATAGATTTTGAAAATCTTGCATCTTGATAAACTTTTCTCCAAACGATTGTATCTATTAGGTATAGATTCATGACATGGTTTGATTCATATTATGTGGGTTTCCATATTTCTATCATTCAATTCACAAGGAAGGTTAAGCAATGGTTTTTGTATGTTAGGATCTTATTTTAGTAAATTTTCTTAATTATTGTTACCCAAATATTTTGATATTTTTGACACTATGGATAGAGTAAATGATCATTGAAGGGATTAACGTAGATTTCGTATAATTAGTGAACTACATGCATTGATAAATTAAGAAAATACAAAAAATTACTAAAGTTTGTTTTGGAGGTTGAAGTTTTGAAAGTACCAACAAAGGATCCCTTGAGAACATTCACATTTCTCTTCAACTAAGTTTACTAAGTGGTTGTACCACGACCACAGAGAACCTTGGGAGTAAATTCTTTATTATTTCAAGAGAGGAAATCGGATCTCAAATTCCTAGCAATTGACTTGTGTAGAAACAACGCTCAACAATAACAATCTCCCCCTTTGACATTAGTTGGGAATTTTTGACAAAAACTCCAAATTCACCAAAAATTTTAGCTCCCCCTCGGAGGTTACTCCCTTTACATATACATATACATATACATATACATATACAACTCTTCTCTTCCTTTGTTTTTGTTTTCCACATATATACTTTTTAAAAAAAAATCTTCACGGATATATCTATATACATCTATCTATCCTTTCTGTATTTAAATGTATCTATCCCTCTTTTTTGACAAAAAGTGTCAAAACCTAAAGCTTACTTACCAAAAATATTATTATACTTTTGTTGTACGCCTTCAAGTACAGTCTCCCATGTGTCTCATAGATTCCGTAGTACAACAATCTGATCTGCAATGTTTACAGATAAGCCAACTATAGTGTCCAGTGTGCTGACATCTAGAAAGCTTACTAGTTCTTTGGATTTATTTAAGTTTATCTACATAGATTGGATGTGGGGAATTAACAATGCTTGCAGATCAAGCAATTCCAATCTAACTTTAATCTCCTCTTGTCTCAATAAATGTTGAGCTCCGATGAGCTCTTGTATTTTAGAGTAGTAAGTATGGAATGATCCAAGCTCGATAGTTAGTTCCTTTAGCTGCTCAGTCAACTCTTTTTCAATGTCTTCCTACTTCTTCTTGATTTCCTCAGGAAAGTTTGAAAGAATACAAATTTTTTGAAATAATGAGATAATTGATGTGATTTTGTTTTCAATGTCTGTACATAACTCAGAAAGAGTTACCTTGTTCACATCAGTAGCTTTCAACATGTCTTCCATCAATTTTTTCTCCATACTCTCCTTGTGAACCTTCAACATGTACTCAGTCATATCCTTGTTGGGTCCTTTAATCTATTGGGCTAAATCACCAACTTGGTATAATAGATTTTCAGATTCATCAACTGTAGCGTCAGGAACAATGTCTTGGAAAACCTCCTTCACATTTTCTAATATGTCTACCTTCTTCTTCTTCACCAACAACTTCTCTTGTTCAGCCTTTTGAGATACTAACTCAACATATATGGCCAATTCTTTAGGCTTCATTACATTAGGGTAACCCTTCGGTATTATAATAGTATTTCTCAAATCAATAATGTGTTGGAAATAATGGAATGGTGTACTGAGATGGGAGGGGTGAATCAGTAACCTCAAAACTTTTATCAATTAACCCTTTATCCTTTAGTAATCAATTTTATTACCATTCATATATGCTATTTTATCTCTGTGTATGTTATATCAATTCATAATTCAATAAACATGTAAAACATTCATAGAAATATTGATGAAATGTATAGACACATGACACAGGATTTGGTAATGCAGAAAACCCCTGTTAGAAGGTAAAAACTGTGGTGGGGATGAAAGTCACAAAACTTCACTATCCGCAGAATGGAAGGGGCCGATTAAGGCTTACAATTTGATCACTTCTAATGATCTACCTTGTTAGGAGTATTATGTAGAGACTGGTTAAGGTCTACTCTATTAAGATCTTTAGCAACACTATTTAGTGTGCACTCGATTAAGAGATTTACAAAGGATTGTTAAATCCACCTTTCTTGAAAGGATTTCTTCTATTTTCTACACTTGTTAGAATGTAGACAAATATTCAGTGACCTGAGTGTATGCAATCTACTATTGCTAATTACAGATCCATTAAATTCACATGTATAATGTATCACCTAGTGGGATTGATTAATACCTTTATTTATCGGTAGCCTTGAATCTGGTTCTTGATAACCTAATTCATCTTTTGTTGTTCTTTCTTGAAACTCTTAGTCTGATTCATAGATGTGCTCCTTGGCTACTATCATCCTCTCATCCATATGAAATGAATGATTACACATCTATTTATACAATAGATTGACCTAATTAAGTTTCACGTATTACAAAGATAACTTTTTGATCAAAGGTTTACAACTTGACCTTGATCTCCTAGTTTGTATGTTTTCAATTAGTTAGACTGATTAAAACAATTACAATTACATTGCTTGTCCCTCAAGAAATGGTTTTAAATCAAATCAAAATGCTAAATATAAAACATAAGTGTTTTATCTAACGTGGAAGTCAGATTGACATTTCTCAGGATATAACTGACTTTCGGTGATTGATGTTCTGGTTTCTCTGTTGTCTGTCAGTCGGTGTTCCTTCTATGAACTGTCTTTCAGGTTCCCTCACTTTGTCGGGTTCCTCTATTTCTTCTCTGTCAGTTTACACTTCAACATTTTTGGGTTGAACTGTGCAAACTGTGTCAGGTTTCTCTTGTGATCTATCTTCTTGGGTTTCTCTTGAACTTAGCACTTTCGGTGAAATTTTTTATCTGTACTTTCAATTTGTACTGAAATCCTATCTTTTGGTGTAGGTGTTATCGATGGTTCAAAAATTGTTTTCCCTTTGCATACTACTGGAAAAATGTGTCATCAATCTCCCCCTTTGACATTAGTATCAAAAACTGATATGTGCAAAATACTAAACTATGTAGTACATACACCATGTGTTCACCTTGTCATTATGAATCCCCCTATGTATATTTCAGTATAGTATATGTATATACATGTACACTTTCCTTTATACTATACTCCCTTTTCACCTTATCTTCATATAATTTTCCCTTTTGTATCATATCATTCTTCCCCTTTTTACTATTGTACATATCATTTTCCCCCTTTTTTGATAGTAAGGGCAAAGGTGTATACTTACAACTTTTCAAAAATATGGGAATGGGAATTCTTCATGTCTTCCATCAGTTTCTCCCATTTCTCCTTTAGGTGTTCATGATCCATTTGCTCCAGTGTGGGTCAGGCATGCATATCGTAGATGTTGTCTGCTATAGACATCTCTGGGGTGGCAATTAATTGTCTTGTCGAAGTCATGTGCTATTGCAGAAGTGTAAGATTTGGTAGAATTAGAGCCTGTAGCTGAGTAACCTCATCTCTAAACTTGGTTTCTGCCTTTAGAATTTGTTGTCTCAACCTTCTAGATTTCATAATATTTTCCAAATGCATCTTGATTGCATTGTCATTTGTGGTTAGGTTGTGTGCACTTGTATTTAGATCAGAATCTATTTGTGCAATCTTATCACTATTGTCCTTAGTGAATTTCTCTAAAGTGCACAACTTTTGTATTAAGGAAATAGCTTCAGAAATTATTGGATCTAATTCATTTGTAAGTTCTGAGAGATTTACCTTGTTCACTGCCACTTCTTGGCTGATCTTTTTTATCAATTTGTATTGATATTTTGTTCTACTCATTCTTCAATTTCTTTTTCTACATCCACATTTTGAGATGTGATGTCCTTGGTTAGAACAACAAGTTGATCAAGGATAGGGGCATCTTGATCAATATCTATGTCAGGCACAATTTGTGTCAATATATCCCTTGTAGTTTCTAACACTAGGGATTATTTTTTCTCTTTCCTTAGCTTTTCTTGTATAGCTTTCCTTTGACATATTTCCCCATACCCTTTGCGAGATTCAAAATCCAATGTAGAAGGGTCACACTTTGGTATCTCAATGATTTCATCTAGTGTTACTTTCAGATTTGAATTCTTTGTCTTCTTATTATTCTTGGATGCTGAGTGGGAAGAACTTGAATGTATCACCAAAGCAAGATCCTTTTCTTGGTCAGATGTGCTTGATGAAGGCTTTTGTGGTGTTGTGTCTTTTTCCTGTTGCTTGGTATCTGCCTGTCGGTTGGGAGTGGACGTCTCCACATCAACCCTCAATTTATATGAAACATCTCCATTGGTATCCTTAGGAGTATCATATTATTTATTCTCTTCTTCACATTTTTATTTTTTTCCCTTCATCTGTTTCTTGTTGTGCTCCATCTATGACATTTTGGTCATCAGTTGTATCTTTTTGTTCGACATTACCCTTATCCTCGGGTATGCTTGCATCAGGTTCGGGTGAGTTTTCCTTTTGTGAGATTATGTTAATAGCTTGTATAAAAAGTGGCATTTGGCCTAGTATATTCACCTGAGCAACATTTGTAGTTGTGTCCTGTTCATCTATTTGGTCTGGGACAATAGTGACATCTTCATCTTTTTGTACCTCATCTGCAGGATCTCCTTCGGTTATATCAATGATAGTATTATCAAGCCATGTTTTGTCTGCAGTGTCCATATCCTTGTTGTCTTTTGTGTTCAATGCTTCTTCATTAACATCCTCATCGGTTATAAGAATATGTTCGGGGCTCGGTTTAGCCTGATCTTCTTCATTGTGTTGCTTGTTGGTAAGAGCTGCTTGTGGCTCGGGGCTTGAATCCATTTTTGGTACATTAAGTATCTTTCTCCATTCATCCACACTTTTTATATCAAGTTCAATTAGATGTCCCTTTAGCACTTGGCAGGCTCTTAATTTTTGTGAGAACCTATTGGAATTTTTCTTCATCATTTCTTCAATCTCTTCCATCTTAGATTTAGGTGGCATGACTGAAACTAGGGCTCTTTCCCTTTGTAACATCTAAAATGGGGGTCATTAGAATGTGAGATAAGAATAATGATGTGGGGTAGCAATTGAATATATTGTTATTATTATTAGATAAATTGTATTGTTGAGATAGTGGAGAAGGTAAGATTGTCCTCTTAGCCCCAAATTTCACAAAGGAAAGATCCACTTTGATCAACCATAATAAAATGGTTAATGCATAAATGCATCAATCAATTGGAAATAAGAAGGAAGAAGAAAGCCTTAAAATCCTGTATAATGGATGAAGAGTATATTAAAACCTTGATTGAAATGAATTGAAGACAAGTAATAACCTCAAAATATAGCAGATCTGGAAAAGCCCATTTTCTGATGTCTGTGTCAGGTTTTGGGAAATTATGCAACTGGATCTGGAATAGAAATGTAGAGACTGAAAAAAACCTAGAAATATTTTCCTTTTTTGAGTCAGTTTGACCTTGACCTCTTTACCGGGGCACAATTGTGCCCCAAAATGTTGACCTTGATCTGCACTGCTCTGACAAAAATTCTGTTTGTGAATCCCGAAAGTTGGCCGAAAAGGGTATCCGAATCTTCTTTGTAATTTGCTATCTTGTACCTGTACCAGAAAGAAAAATGGTTTCATTTGTTGGGGGGAGGGGTTTGCCTTGGTCAAACCCTGGTTTTGGAATTTCAATTATAATATAATTGAAATTACATAAGTAAACAAAGCAAATAAACGAATTCACCTTGCTTGTATAGAAACCCTTGTGGAGGATTCAAATCCTTGGATCCAAAATTATGTATGATCCAAAAGAATGTAGAATGTAGGATGTAGGATATCTCAAATCAATTTCTTGTAGATCTTCAACACCAATATTGAATGGAACTTGGAATATGAAGAGGCTTGCATGGATGTGGATGGGGAAATCTTCAACAAGAGGGCTCCATAGAGCTTGAATCCTTCAATGGATACCAATGGATCTCCTTGATGAATTGAATGCTTGAATTTCTTTGAATGCTTGAATGCTTCAGAGTAGATTCTTGATTCAATAGATCATGCATAGAGTTTGGATGGATAAAATTTATTCTTGCATCTTAGCTTACTTCTTGCTTAGGTGCTTCAAGTCTTAGATTAAATGAGAGGAGAAAGCTTCCTTATATACCAATCTAGGGCACAATATTCTAGAGAGGCATACATAGGAGAATTAAATTCCAATTAGACCTATACCCCTAGAAGTGGACCTATATTAAATATAATTTCAAGATTCACTGCCTTGAAGACCGAAACAACCAACCTGGAAGTAGGAATTAAATCTTTCCAAAGCTCGACCTTCAAAAACCCCGAAAACATGAAATCTAGACCCCGGGTCAGGGTCAAGGTCGACCTTGACCCAAAGGGTCAAGAATCCTAGATCTACAGTTTAGGATGCCAAAAACTAGTCGGAGAGAAGTGAAAAATGGGGTAGAACAGGGTGAAAAGCCATATCCAAGTCAGATACCCACTCAAGGCATTTGACATGACCCCAAACCACTTACTCAGAGGGATAAACCATTCCAAAATGGAAGTGCTTCCATTTTCCAACGATACATTTAGCCCCCACTTTAGCAAGAGTATGGACTTGATGAAAACTATTTGTAAAGGAGATCATAGAGAAAATATAATCTTATTAAAATCAAAAGGGACAAAGGAATCCTCAAGCCCCCAAGTACTTAAGTCTTTATCAACCCTAAGATCATGATAAGAGAGACAACACCAGTAAAATAGAAAGAGAGAGGGTGTGATTACTTGGCCCAATGAGAACCTATGTCCCATTGTGAATCACACAAGGAAAAAGTGTAATTGGAAAGATGGAGTTGAATCGCCTAGTGAATGTGGCTACTCACTAGTCAACCCATCAAGGTTTTAATCTTGGGAATATTCTACTCCAAAAGAGAAAAGCCAAAATATAGAGAGATCCAGTCTTAAGAACACTTTCTGACCTTAAGGGATCAAAAATATTTATATATTGAAACTGGAGGGATCAAGAGATCCTTGTAAATTGAAAATGGATGGATCAAGAGATCCTATAAGGTAAAAATACATGCTTTAAGGATTAGTCTATAATCCATAAAGGGAAAAAAAGGTCTTAATTTTTGAGTTTGAAAATATTTTGGAAGTATGTGTGTGCAAAAAGTGAGTAGAGCATATGCCCCCATATTAAAGTCATTGCTAACACTTTAACAAGAGCAATGACTTTAACAAAAACATAAACAACTCTACTAATTACGTTTCCACTATGAGATGCCCCCAAGTGAAGACAAATCAAGGGAAATACCACATAAACATACAAAGACCACATAAGGGATCTACCTACCGTGGGGTCAGTATGATCATAAGATAATATGTATATATAGATATGATATTATTGCAAATGAATTGACATCATTCCCTAAAGAAAGTAAAACTACAATCATAATGGAGGAAAGAAAACACAAGAGTTACAAAGAAGAGTGTTTTCAGACCACAACATGGAGACCAAAAAGAATTAGTGCTACCATGTCGCAAATCCAAGCGGACTACACAAGGATAACATTTACGAACAATAGCACAAGTAAAACATTCCATGGAACAATATATAGAAGAATAGAGATACATATAGAAGAATAGTACAATAGGTTCGATTCCTATATCACCCTGCATCGACAAAGTAACAAGGTTCATATAAAAGAATCTAACAAACATTTAGCAAATACATCATGGGAGAAGCACAATACAACAGGAAAACACATAAAAGGCTACCATGAAGGACAAGCCAATCAAGTGCATCACCTACTCTCCCCATCTTGATTTATATCATTTAGGGAAGGTGGGAAACTTGCAAGAGGGACTATATCCAACACAGTAGGAATAATAGCCAGTTCCAAAAAAGGATCCTCTTGAGAATCTCAATATTTGATACTAGGTGTAATTATCAATTGTGTGGAAAGCATATGAGGTAAATCAGTATCAAGATCAATAGTCTCATATTCATCATTGGCATCAGTAGGATCATCTAGAGTATCTTCTTCATCAAGATTAATCGAAATAGAATCTAAGATGCAAATGGAATCATCATAATCATTCATCTTAACATCATTATTAACATTAACTTCCTCCAACACATCAGGCATAGGCTAGTCAAAAGAAGGTAAATAATTTTGAAGAACATAAGAACGAGCCCTAGTGTGAGCTTGACACTTCTTATGATGTTCAATGGCAGATTTGTTACTTTTTGTCTTGTTTGAAATATGTTGAGAACTAGGAGGAAAAAAATGGGTTCCTTCACAAGTTCTATAGGAGGATTAGTAGGATTCTCAGTAGGCTGTAAAATACCACTAGGAAATTGATTAACATAACTAGAAGTAATGGATAAAGGAGGTATGGAAGGTGTAGGAAAAAGACCATGGTTAAGATCCATCTGAGGCATGCTTAACTCAAGAATCTTGCGATATTTATAGGCTTGATATTAACGAAAAAGGTTATCAGGTCAAGAAGAACATGAATTAGGTAATGAAGGCCAAAAGAAGCCAAGGGTAGCACAATCCCTAGGCCTAGAAGGTTGATATAAGCTATGATTAATTATCTTCACCTCTTCATCTTGAATGAACTTAATACACTTATGGATAGGAGAAGCAATGGCACACATGGCAGTCAACCAAGGTAAACCAAACTTAACTTGAAATTGATCAGAAGTAGGGACAACAATGAAGGTAGTGTCCACAATTTTACCACAAAGTTCAATAGGTAAGTTAATAGAGCCAAATGATGGATAGAGAAAACTATTACAAGTTTGGATCCATACATTAAATGTATCATAATAATCACGTTGTAAGTTATTCATAAAAAAGTTTTCTTCAGTGATGACATTGACTAAGGAATTAGGATCAACAAGAAAAACACACGCAATTATCTTAGAAATCCTAGCATAAATGTAGAGGGGACCATAAGGAGATTTAATGGTCTCAGAATCATCAAAGGTGATCAAGAGTTCCCTAGGTCTTTTATCCTTAGGTTGTTTTGAAGGTTTAGATTGAGGTTGAATTTGAAGTTGAGCTGGAGACAAAGGATCTTGAACAGTAGGTTGAGATGAAACAACGCACTCCACATGGTTAACAATATGGTTGAGATCATCCATCTTTGAATTATAAACAATATCCATAGAAGATGGTTGAACAATGGTATTAGTATCATGTGAAGGAAAATTATTCGTATAGATTTGGAGATTTTGATTAGGAGGAGAGATAGATTTGTTCCCACTACCATCAAAATGATCAAAAAATAAAGCACTAGAATCAATTAAATCTTGAACCTTATGCTTTAGATAATAACACTTTTCAATATCATGGCCATTCTGACGATGGTATTGACAAAAGGCTTTGGGATCAAAGGATTTGGATGCCATCGTAATAGGGAGAAGAGGTCGAATAGGAGGCAAAGTAATCATATTAGCACTTAACAACTTACTCATAATAGAATGTAAAGATTCAGAAAGAGGGGTAAACGTATGATTTAAATGAAAAGCAGTGGATGCAGAAGTGGCATTGTGGGATGCAACAACAACTTGATCAGCAACTGCATTTTCTTGTTTATTGATTTTGACATAGTTGTTAGGCTTTTGAAACTTGTTGGGATTAGGAGTAGCATCACTCTTATCAACTAGAATAGGAGCCATTTGATTGTTTCTCTCAAATTTACTCACTTGTAATTGATAATGATGAAATGCTGCACAAAGTTGTTGAAAAGAGGTAAATTCAGTAAACATAATATTATCTATAATATGCTTTTGCAAATTTGAGATAAACATATGTTAAATATCAATGTCAGGAACATGATAAGAAATCTGAGCATACAAATGCTTAAATCTACCAATAAATTGAGTCAATTTTTCTTTAATGTTATTTTGGAATTGTTGGATAAAGGTATTAGAAAGTTTTAGAAAAGAATCAATAGAATAAGGAGGAAAGGAACAATACCATTGCAAAGCCTTATCATGAAAATTCCTAGCAAACAACTTAGCCAAAATCCTATGGTCATGAGTGTAGTCAATACAAAGGATTTGAAATGTTTTAACATGAGTGACAGGATCTCCCTTACCAGTGTAATTCTCAAGGCGAGGCATATCAGCTTGCTGAGGGACAGTAATGCATGAATAATGTCTAGGGATAAAGGACTACCCATTTCAAATGTAGGAATACTAAACTTGGATTGAGTTAAGGATGCAAGTTGTTTTTTTAAAGAGGACACAGTTTGAGCCAAACTAATAATTGTGGAATCATTAGAAGAAATGGGAGGCATAGAAACATTTGGAACACTAGGAAAAGTGTAGGAAGTAGTGGGAATGGAAGACACAACCGGTGGAACACTTGGAACCACAATTGGAGGAGGATTGGAATAGGTAAAAGGAACACTATGGTATGAAGGTTGTGAGGTAGGTAAAGACACCGGTGGAGCACTCATAGGAAGAGATGGAGGTGGAAGATTTGAAGTTAGAGGATTGGAAAATGCCAGAGATGTAAGCACTAAAGGAGGAGTGTAAGTAGTATTACTAGGTAAAGGTACCAAAGAAGGTCCCACACTAGTGACAGGAGGAGTAAATCCTAAATATTGAGCCTCTTGAGCTAAAGGTTTAACATTTAAATGCACAAGATGAGTAATACCACACAAGAGATTAACACCTTGATCACTATCACGAAGGAATTTCTTAAGATCCTCTATAGGTTGAATAGAATATTTATTATGGTTTTCTTGAATAAGCCAATTTCCCATTTTATCAAGTTCAGTTGATAGTTTTTGGACTTGTTCAGGAGGAACTCTTAAAGCATCATCCTCATCATGAGATGAGTGAGAAGAGTTATGCCTCGTAGAAGGATTGGAATCATGAGTGATCAAATTTTCATTTGGGATCCTAAGGAAAGGAGAGAAAGACTCAGGATTAAAGGAACCCATAATTCTATGACTTCTTCTAACTGGGATAATGTAGGTAGGACTAGAGGTAGTAAAACTCATACACCAATGCAATGTAAATGAATTAAGCAAAGAAAATATAAATGCAAGAACATACAAGAAGGATAATCTAATATGCATGCAAGATCTAACATGAAATGTAAATCTAACACCAAAAAGAAAGAGTTGTCTATCGCGGGTTCACCAAAATGTAACATATAAAATGGGGGTCATTAGAATGTGAGATAAGAATAATGATGTGGGTAGAAATTGAATGTATAGTTATTATTATTAGATAAATTGTATTGTTGAGATAGTGGAGAAGGTAAGATTGTCCTCTTAGCCCCAAACTTCACAAAGGAAAGATCCACTTTGATCAACCATAAGAAAATGGTTAATGCATAAATGTATCAATCGATCAGAAATAAGAAGGACGAAGAAAGCCTTACAATCCTGGATAATGGATGAAGACTATATAAAAACCTCAATTGAAATTAATTGAAGACAAGTACTAACCTCAAAATATAGAAGATCAAGAAAATCCTGTCTTATGATGTCTGTGTTAGGTTTTGGGAAATTCTGTAACCAGATCTCGAATAGAAACATAGAGATGGACAAAACCCAGAAATATTTTCCTTTTCTGAGTTAGGTCAACCTTGACCTCTTTGTCAAGGCACAATTGTGCCCCAAAATGTCAACCTTGACCTGCACTGCTCCGACAAAAATTATGTTCACAGATCCTGGAAGTTGGCTGAAAAGGGTATCCAAATCTGCTCTATAATTTGATGTCCTATACCTGTACCAGTAAGAAAAATGGTTTTGTTTTTAGGGGGAGGGGTTTGCCTTGGTCAAAACCTAGTTTTGGAATTAAACTTATAATATAATTGAAATTGCATAAGTAAACAAAGCAAATAAACAAATTCACCTTGCTTGTATAGAAACCCATGTGGAGGATTCGAATCCTTAGATCCACAAGTAAGTATGCTCTAAAAGAATGTAGAATGTAGAATGTAGGATGTAGGATATATCAAATAAATTGTTTGTAGATCTTCAACACCAATCTTGAATGGATCTTTGAATAGGAAGAGGTTTGCATGGATGTGGATGGAGAAATCTTCAACAAGAAGGCTCCATAGAGCTTGAATCCTTCAATGGCTACCAATGGATCTCCTTAATGAATTGAATGCTTGAGTGTATTTGAATGATTTAATGCTTAAGAGTAGATTCTTTCTTCAATAGATCATGCATAGAGTTTGGATGGATGAAATTGCTTCTTGCGTCTTAGCTTACTTCTTGCTTAGGTGCTTCAAGTCTTAGAGAAAATGAGAGGAGAAAGCTTCCTTATATACCAATCTAGGGAACAATATTCTAGAGAGGCCTACATAGGAGAATTAAATTCCAATTAGACCTGTACCCCTATAAGTGGACCTATATTAAATATAATTTCAAGAGTCCTTCTTGGAAGACCGAAACAGCCAACCCGGAAGCGGGAATTAAATCTTTCCGAAGCCCGACATCTGGAAACCCCAGAAACATGAAATCTGGACTCTAGGCCAGGGTCGAGGTTGAATCTAACCTATGTCAGGGTTGAGGTCAAACTTGACCCATAAGGTTTACCTTGACCCTGAGGTCAAGAATCTCATATTTGTAGTTCAGGATAACAAAAATAGGCTGGAATGAAGTGGAAAATGGGGTAGAATAGGGTGAAAAGTTAGATCCAAGTAAGAGACCCACTCAAGGAATTTGACATGACCCCAAACCAATTACTTGGAAGGATAAACCAGTCCAAAATGGAAGTGCTTCCATTTTTTGATGATACACCCTTATTTGTTTCTCTTCCTTTAGAGCATATGTCCACCTTGCTGACAATCTATCCATAAGTTATTTTGGAATTTTATCTTCAAATTGAATTGGTATATATTTAAATACACTCATCATTATGATGATGCCTTCTTGTAACTTGTTCTAGTCCTCGGGGTCTAGAGTTAGCCATTTTCTAGTCTTGGGGTCTGTGATTGAACCTGACTAAATAATTGATGCACATACCTCATCAATGGTGGTAGGGAACTTATTCTTAACAGGTTGTTCATCCTATTATGTTTCCTTTATGTCTTCCTTAGTTCTGATGAACTTCCTTCTTTTTGTTGGTCCCTTTTTCCCTATTTGAGGCTTTCTTTTATAGGTCCTTACTTGACCTTTCTTGACTGGTGAAGGAATTGCATCCTTCGTTGTCTGACTTCTAGTCCTAGATGAAACAGTATTCCTAGGCTTCTTCAGGGGTGGTGCATCAGACTTTGTGGATTCTGATTTACTCAATTTCTCATCTTCACCAATAGGTGACTGACCCTCGGTTTCTTCTATCTATTTTGTTTCCTCTTCATTTAATGACAACTTTTTCTTCAAAGTCTTAACTATTTTTTCCTTCTTCCTATCAATATTTTTCACAACTAAGCTGGTTTTTATCCTTTCCTTGGCTTCCTCATAAGTTCCACACTTAGGTTGTGACTTGTCCAATGGTTCATTTATCAATGCTTCAATGGCATTGGTGGCTTGATCTATGTTAACCTCATAGTCAAGTGGTGCCAACCATGATGTCCTCGGTATAGCTGGCTTGATATAGGTGTAATCAATGTCCACCATAAAACAAATGTTAGTCTTGTAATTTTCTACAAGTTGTTATGGTATCCTCACCCTCTTTCACATTCTGTCTTTGAATCCAGTTAAGTATTCTTCCATGAATGATTCAAAATTATCTCTTAGTGATTTGATGAACTCACTAATCCGTGTGGTTACTGGTCGGGTAGTGTCCCATTTGAATTTACCGATAGATGGGAAGGATTCTTGAAAATAGAAAAATATGCACAAAATGAGTGAACCAAACTTACATGAGTTGGACTTTGCAATCCTGATTGTCCTCATGTTCTCATCTAATTGCCTTAGTAGAAGTTATGATAGATCTAACTGTAGTCCCTTCTTAACAATTTTGTGTGTTGTATCCACTGCTCTGGATGCTATACTATTCATCCTGCTAGCCTGAAAGAATTTGTATCCTAAGACACATGCTCCAAATTTCATTTCATCATCGATGATGGTGGATACATTTAATCCTCTTCCATCCCATGTTGCTCCTATGTTCTTTTCAATGTCAGTGTGAGGGGGGTGCTTTAGTGCCTTTGGTTTATTGGTTATAGGATAAATTTTAATAGCGTGTATAACATCCCTGGTTATTAGTTTTGGCTCATCCATCCACATCTTTCAGTCATGCACTCTGCTTAGCACTAACCAAATCCATTCTATCTTGAATTCCTTCATAAATAATAGGGCATATGTGAGTCCTTTCACTTCAATGTGTGTATGTTCTTCTTTGATTGTTCCATCATCTTTGCAAATATTTTTGTAAGCTTTCTCAACCTCAAGATCTCCTATTTCTATAATCTTGCAGTGAATATACGCTCGGACGTACTCAACGAGCAAAACCCTAGTTGGTATACTGGAGAATGCACCAACATTGTCGAGTTGTGAAGCAACCTCAGGAAAGATCTTGTAATGAGGTTCTTCACAACCAGTATTCTTGATTAGATTAACCTTTTCTAATTTTCATTCTTGATCTTGGAGGTTCGTCAAGTAGTTGCCATCGTTTCAAAAATTAGAGCTTTTTCCTGTAACAGAAAATGGATTTCTTGGTGAATGTTGTTACTTACTTCAACCTTCTATGACTAATGGGAATCTTTCTGAGTGCTGTGAACAAGGTTGAAGTCACTCTACAATCTGGTCTCTTTGTGCTCTAGTTTTTCTCTTCTTCTTTGCTCAAATCACTTTGTGAACAATGAGCTCTTCCGTCAACTATTTATAGACTTTTTTCCCTAAGTCATGTCATAAATGCTCACCCACTTCTCGGTGTTTGAGGATAGAGTCATCGGGTAGCATACACACTTCATTCTCAGTGAGAATGTGTGCTTGGTCTAGGTATTGACTCATTTGACTGTTTACCGACGGATCTTGGTATATGGCGAAGACAACATTGTCCTTTTACATAATTACCGACGAAGCTCGGTTTACACTAGTGACTTAGCTTTTTAAGTGTTAACCGATGATGCTCGGTAAGTATAGATAACTTACCTTTTTATGTACATCGATGATTTTTGGTAAGTATTGACCGATGAGATTGAATTCATAAAATCATAACAAGTAATACCATAGTGCATCTTTAATCATGCTAGTTTGGTATTTCATCAATGTATAATGGAACTGATGCAAAACATAACTTGGTATAATGCATTTCCATACTTACTTTTTCTACTTAGGTGGGGATGGTGATGTCACTAGATCCATTGGATAAGGTGTCACCATTTGCATTTCTTTGTCCAGCTTCATCAGTGTTTGTAGCTTTCCTCCACATTTTTTTTCTCATCTTCTTGATGTCTTCAATGGTGTTTCCATTGGCAAAGGTGCTTGTCTCTATCACTCAATCTCTATAGTCCTTTATTAGATGACCAACTATATGGCAGTGTATACATTCCATTCTATGGTTAGTCCAACTCCTAGACCTTCTCATCTATTGTCTCATGTAGTTTGCATCTATGTGTCCAAATCTTCCACATGCTGTGCAGTTTGCCCATGTGTTGTAATCCCAAACATATGAGTTACCGACTCTTTTTGGCTGATAAGCATGTTCATTTTCTTCAGGCTTCCATGCTTTCCTTTTCTTCTTCCTGCATTCAAGAGATGTGTGCCCATGCATTTTGCAAGTAGGACAATATTTGTCCATGTAGGTTTCCTTCTTTGGTTGTTTCACCTCATATTTACATTCATATGCTTTATGTCCTTTCTTGTTACATTTATAACAAATTTCTAGGGATGAAGGTGTGGATTTAGGAATACCTTTGATTTTTCTCCTGCAGACATTTGATGTGTAGCCTTGTTTTCCACAGTGATTGCATGAATTCCTTTTTGGTCTTGGATTTGTGTAGACATTCTTTGGATCAGCTTGGTATGGTGATTCTTCATTCTCGGTATACCCTAGTTCGGTATTGTTGTTGACTCTTCTTTGTCCATCCTTTTGGTGCTTTCTTCAGCTCTCTTGATCATGTCATTGTGTTGTTTCTGAATTCTCACTTCATGCTTCATTTTTTCATTTTCTTCTCTTAGCTCACCAATAGCTTGTATCCTTTCAACGAGTTCTATGTTCATTCAGTTTGCCTCCCGACTCATAAGAATAATCTGATTGGTGATCTCATGATGATATTATGTTAGTCTTTGTATTTCTGACTCTTTCTCTTGTAGCTTTTCAATAACCTTCCTCCTGTCATCAATAACTAGTGTTCTTTCTTTCTTAGCTTGTCTAGCATTGTTCATGACATCAATCATTCTTACCATCTGTGTCTCTTGACCGATTTGTAGAGATTTCACTTGTCAAACCAGATGTTGATTTATTTCATTTAAGCTTGCGATGCTTTCTTCAGATGTGTCATATGCCTTGCTTGATGCAGATTGTGATGACTCAAATAGATAAGGTATCTCCTCTTCATGATATTTTGTTTCATTACAGTGAGATGCCATAATATTTCTTTCATCCAACAACTATCTCATCTTGATTCTAGCTTCTTTATATTATTCATAGAAGATCTATATCTCTAACTTCTAATTCTTAATACTCTTGTCTAGCTTGTACCTTTCCATTGTATGATATTTTCTCTTAAGTCTTTAAACTTTTTAAATAAGAGATCTATCTTTGATACCAATTGTTGGAAATAATGGAATGGTGTACTGAGAGGGGAGGGTTGAATCAATACCCTCAAAACTTTTATCAATTAACCCTTTATCCTTTAGTAATGAATTGTATTACCATTCATATCTGCTATTCTATCTTTGTGTATGTTATATCAATTCATAATTCAATAAGCATGTTAAACATTCATGAAATGTATAGACACATGACACAAGATTTGGTAACACAGAAAACCCATGTTAGAAGGTAAAAACTGCGGTGGGGATGAAACACACAAAGCTTCACTATCTGCAGAATGGAAGGGGCCAGTTAAGGCTTACAATTTTATCACTTCTTATGATCTACCCTTTTAGGAGTATTATGTAGAGATTGGTTAAGGTCTACTATGTTAAGAGCTTTAGCAACACTGTTTAGTGTGCACTCGGTTAAGAGATTTACAAAGGATTGTTAAATGCACCTTTCTTGAAAGGATTTATTCTATTTGCTACACTTTTTAGAATGTAGACAAAAATATTCAGTGACTTGAGTGTATGCAATCTACAATTGCTGATTACAGATCCATTAAATTCACATGTACAATGTATCACCTAATGTGATTGATTAATACCTCTATTGCTCGGTAGCCTTAAATCTTGTTCTTGATAACCTAATTCATCTTTTGTTTTTCTTTCTTGAAACTCTTAGTCTGATCCATAGATGTGCTCTTTGGCTACTATCATCCTCTCATCCATACGAAATGAATGATTACACATCTATTTATACAATATATTGACCTAATTAAGTTTCATGTATGACAAAGATAAATCTATGATCAAAGGTTTAAAACTTGACCTTGATCTCCTATTTTGCATGTTTTCAATCTGTTAGACTGATTAAAACAATTATAATTACATTGCTTGTCCCTCAAGAAATATTTTTAAATCAAATCAAAATGCTAAATATAAAACATAAGTGTTTTATCTGACGTGGAAGTCAGATCCACATTTCTCAGGATATAACTGACTTTCGGTGACTGATGCTCAGGTTGTTCTATTGTATGTCAGTCGGTGTTCCTTATGTAAACTATTTGTTGGGTTCCCTTTCTCTGTCAGGTTCCTCTATTTCTTCTCTTTCAGTTTACACTTAAACATTTTTGGGTTGAACTATGAAAACTATGTCGGGTTTCTCTTGTGATTTGTCTTGTCAGGTTTCTCTTGAACTTAGCACTTTCGGTGACCTTTGTTATCTATGCTTTTGGTTTATATTGAAATCCTATCTTTTGGTGTAGGTGTTACCGATGGTTCAAATTTTTTTTTCCCTTTGCATACTAATGAAAAAATGTGTCATCATAATGCACTTCATTTTCTTGGTCTTCTTCTTTTCAATCAACTTACTCTCGCTAGTAGAGCATTTAAATCATGATGCCTTAGTTTCATATGGTGACTCGGTATGTGTAACATATATGCTTTCTTCTTATTTGAATTATTCTTGAGGTTTCTCTTCTATTTTCTCTTCATCCTTCTATTTCTCTTCATTCTTCTCCTCAAGATATGTTTCCTGATGCATTTCTCTTTGAGCGTCTTGTGTCTTTTGTACATTCTGAATGATCATTGTGTCTTTAGGTGGTATATTTTTTTTCTAACCATCTAGGTCAGTTGGGGGTTCCAACTCGGTGTTCTTTTCTTGTTCGGTCTCGGTGGCCTTATGTTCATCAACCTTCTCCTTATCTATCTACAAGTGGCTCGGTTTACATGTCTAGTGTTTCTTGTACAACCTTAGTAGTAATATTGTGCTCAATTGTATAACTTTTCACTTGTGTCATGATTGGATCTCTATTTAGTAAAGGTGCATTGCCAACATCCATGCACTCAGTATCATTTACTTGTGCATCGAGTACATCTTCATCTATTGATATATGCTTTGCTAGATCTTCCTCCTTGGGTATGTATTCAATAAGAATCTTTGCATTACCAGTAGTAAGATCAATTGAATCTACTTTGTTTGTGCTTTCCTTTACCTTGTCAACAGTGGTTGCACCTTGATTCTTTTCTGCTTCCTGATACTCGCTATCATCTAAGTGAAATATATCTTTCCATTTTGCATCAGTTTCATTCTTGACAGATTGTATATCTCCATTCATTATTCTTAGGGCTCTTCCCTTGACTAGAAATTTATTTGAATTTTTCTTCAGTGCTTCATGAATTTCAGATGGTGCAAGGTTGGGAATAGTATGTGTGTGCTAAAAGTTGACACACTTTTATGAGTAATTATATCCAAGATTGTTCAAGAATAAGGTCTCAAATGGCGACTCATAGCTCCCTATTCATGGAGTGCAAGGGTTTGTGATGAAGGCCCTCAATTTATACCTAGCTATGCCCATGCAAGTACACCATGAAATGAGAGATTCAAAGAGGAAGAGAAAGAATGCTAGTCTCCATGATCATCAAATATGCATGCAAATGAGAATGAAAGCTATTCTATATGATAAAAATGCATGAAAGGAAACTAATCTATATGATAACAATGCATGAAAGGAAACTAATCTATATGATAACAATGCATAAAAAGAAATATGCAAGCTAATCTATGAAGGAAATATACAATATTAATCTATTGAAAGGAAATATGAATCTAAATTAACATGAATCTACTCTAAATGGATTGTCATGGATGCATGAAAGAAGAAGACAAGAAGAAAAGAAGTTGCATGGTTCAAGCTCAAATTCTCAAACTCTCCTCCAAAATTGCTTTCCAAATCTGCAGCATAACAATATCATAATAGTGTATCTCCAAATGAGAAGGAGAGGTTTCCTTTTAAAGAGCAATGGATGGTAGAGATTAAGAGGTAAAAAGAAATGAGCAATGGTGGAGATTAAATCTTGGTTGATCCATGTGCTCATATCTTCAAAAGGCAA